>SSNR01000046.1:201831-368277 GCA_006937965.1 Callopanchax toddi | reverse complement strand
TAGTAGTCCTCTGTAGTGCTTTGTCCAGTAGTTCTGGATATGATATCATCTATTAATAATGTATTGGCAATGGATTACATAAAAAGGGAGCAGAAATAACATCCAATATTCATGCCCCCTGAGCTTGAGTGTGTCCAATCCGTTTGGCCCATAAAACCTTAGCCCCATTTCCATATCCGCTGTGGGTCACAACAGGTCTGCCGCACAAAGGCTCACAGAAAAGCTCAACTCAGGAAAAGGGCAGTAAAAATTGGGTGGATTTCTGAACCCTTATGAAACAGCCCTCCTCTGGAAAAAAAGTGAAAAAGCCCTTTTCCGATTTCAACGCCTGTGAAAAACCTGTTACTGTATTTCCCTCTTTAATTGTGCCACTTGAGAAATTGACGTGCCTCTGAAACATGGCATGAATCTCGCAGTTATTGCAGTCCCCTTGGCAGGGAATGTTGATACAACATCTGCATGCTATAGAAAGTAATGGAAGTAGCAGAGGTGGCAGCTGCAACTCTACAGGAAGTGTGCCATTTTCAGGCAGCGCTGCTGTGAGAACCACTAACTGCCAGCCTGGTCTTGCAGGCAGCTCTGATTGCCAGGACACTATGACAAACACGCAGGGGCTGGGAGTGTTGCATCCTGGGGGATGACAGCTTCTGTTTGATTGTCAATAAGGCTCATTAGCAGAAAAAATGGAGAATGCGAAAAAGAGATTAAATGACTTGCAACCGGGTCCCCCTCATGTTTCATTACAGTGGATATATCAGAGCCTTTATTTCATTAATTCCACAAAAGAGAAAAGAAAATTCGG
The DNA here is from genome assembly GCA_006937965.1 of Callopanchax toddi. Taxonomy (NCBI): domain Eukaryota; kingdom Metazoa; phylum Chordata; class Actinopteri; order Cyprinodontiformes; family Nothobranchiidae; genus Callopanchax; species Callopanchax toddi. Next base: position 367,475 of record SSNR01000046.1, on the reverse strand, counting down.
TGCTTCTCCTCAAATAAGAAATGGCAGAAAAGTCTGCTTTCCCACACAATCTGAATTTTGTGAGAGATTGAAACACTTTAAACATAAGCCACACCTTACAGAAACCTCTCCCCCTGCTCTGAGCAGATCTCATTTTAAGAACAGTGGCGGATGTTTCCCCTCCATCTTAGGGAGGAACGGCCAACAAAGCAGCGTGTAAGGGCCTTTCCCTGAAGAGTCCTTGTCACGCGGCGCCAAACCTCTGTGATTATCGTTGTTTTTGCAGAGAGTGTCCACGCCTGCCAATACCGCTGTTCCATAAATGAATTTGGCCCCTCGTCAACGAATTACCTAACACGCAGAACTGTGTATGTGTCACATCCAATTCCAACTCACCGGCTTTGGTGGTGTGTGTCAGCTGGAGGACTTAATCATCAATCGTCAATCATAATAAGCGAAGCACATTGATAGGGGTTGTGGTTTTTTTTTTTTCTTTCTTCTCCTACACAGTTAAATAAAGTGTAAAGGGAGAAGTTAAAAATGACCTTGTAAAATTGGGACCACGATTTATATTCGTAATTTAGTGTATGGATTAATTATTCTTGGCGGGTGTGTGTATCAGTTTCCATGTGGCAGAGCTTTGGAGTTATATCCACTTGATGAAATCATTACTCTCCTTCATAGGGAAACTCTGGAATGATATCTATCAGTCACATTTTGATGTTTTTGCTCAGAACCAGCTTTGCATATATTTAGAAGCAAACTTTTAATTAATTCTTAATTGGTCAGTTTATAAAAAAAAAAAAAGACTTTTCAAGCATTAGCTGCTAATTTATACCCCCCTCCCCATATCACATCATACAAAATTAATCACTATGACCTGCTATCAGGCCTTAATGCAGTCACTCACACACGTTACATGCTCTGGCAAAGTGTGTGTTTTGCACAAGGCTGAGGAATCTGGCTCATATTTTCCCTCAGCCTGATCCATTGCACTCCTCTCCCCCGTCATATAGATCGGAGTCTGCAGGGGCCAGAGGCGCTGACAGAGCCCAGATGCTCCCAGTCTGTCTGGGGGACTGGGGAGACTGGTGCCATGGGGTCCTGGAGCCTCTGAAGTGCCGCCCCTCCATCAACGTGACCAAGGCTAGACCTGCACTTTCTCCAGGCTTAGACACTCTCCTCGCCATGCTGACAAACTGCACTGCACAGTCACAGATTGATACGCACTCAAAGGTAATCGCTCTCACATAATGTATGACCATTCATCAGCCGTTCTTAATTAGAGACCCCCAAGACCGATGCTTGAGTTCACGGGGTTACAATGACACACGCACGCTTACCAACATATACACACACATAATTACATGCTGGTACCTCAAAGAGTTTTTCTCATTTAATCTCACTCTTTCTCATCACGACTGTCTTCAACTAGCTCATGTCGACGGGAGCCTCTTTGTTCTAAACAAACAAACTTGATAAAAAAGGGGAGCGCCGCACGAATCTTATGTCCTCCTGCATTCTTTCTCAAAACACAAAGATCATTACAAGAGCATCAAAGTACGCCATGTTTGAAATGATAGTTCTCTTTGTAGTTGTGGAGCATGGAGTGTGTTGGTATTAGATGCTGCTGTGGCAGCTGTCGTGGCTGGCTGCGCGGTGCCTCGGTGTCAGGGCCTCAGAGAAAAGGCTGTCCCGGCAGACAGACAGAGGGGGAGGAAACCTGATACGGCAGCCAAAACCCAGCCTAATGTCTGTATATCCAGCTATCTATCCCTGTGCCTATCTGTCTGTCTGTTGGACGTTGCCTATCTCTGTGCTGGATAGTCCTCGGATACTCCCAGCAATAACAACGCGCCACTTGCAGCTGAGTTTAATATGCTCCAGAAAGTTGTAGTTTTTATTTATTTCAACCACATAAACTTCTCTGGAAGAATAAAAGTTGCTATTTATGAAATGGGAGTAATTCTGCAGAGTCCTCGCCAAGCTCGCGACTTGCTCCAAAGGGCGCAGGTTGTGANCATTTATTGTCTAGATTGAATATAAGTGCTAAGTATATATCATCAGCAGCTCTTACTGGATTATTGACATTGTCTGTGTCTGTCTGAACTAGTGTACATGCTATGACTACAAAACTGTCAACTCATCAACTGACAGCACCGTTTAGTGCTAATGCAAGTCTCCATCAGCTGTCAAAAGCATTTGCATGAAATCAATACCAGATGGCGGTCTGTGTCACCAATTTCATTACGCTGGGGTTGTTACAAAGATCATCTCCATGATAGATGGGACGGCGACATGTCGACATCATGCCTGGACTGCGGCTGCACAACACCGGACCAGGTTTTGAACCTAACCAAGAGGAGTTTTAAAAATTATTTTTGATTTGCTTCAAACATTTCTACTCTACCTTTCAAGGATCAGATGGTACTCTGAGGATTGAGACCTCCAGAACACATTAATCATAATTCTTAGGTTGGCATTTACAGTAGGGCATCATTATCATTGAAGAGGCGTGTCACACAGTACAGCTCTCCCAACCCATGTCTCGTCCCATACTGTACGTCTGTCCAGCTGCGTTCCCAGCATGCCTGGCGGGTTGTGTAGGCCCCAGCTGAGGCAGAGGACAGGAGAGCGTGATGTATCACCCTGAGAGAGCCCACTGACAGCCTCTGATGATGGATGGCCTGATTATGGAGTGCTTTTTACACATACACAATTTACATCACACTGAGCAGCGGGGTCTGGCAGGGCTGCCGTGCACATACACTTTTTCCAGCAGGGCACGGCCACTCACACTCCTATATATATGTGTGTGTGCATACATCTACACATTGTATGGGGCTGCCAGGGTGCATAAAATAAGAAGGGGAGGGAAATAACAAAAGAAAAGGGGGCAAATTCCTTGCTACAGCCTTGTCATGTACGATCAATACCACAGATCAATCCTTTATTAGGGAGAAGATGACTTTCCCCCACATTCCGAAGCAGACCTTTGTCGTCTCAGGACACATGATGACATGTCAAATCAGATTTTCAGCAGTGTATGTAGTTGTGGCATGGGGTTTATTCAGGTGTGTCTGGACTATAGGATTGAATACCACTGTATTTGTAAAATGGATCATTACTATCGATTAGTGCCCCGCATTGTCCATGCTTGAACACATAATTGCTCCATTTGATCACGGTCGAGCTGGCAATTACTGTATTCAGGTTTTGGCACATGCGGCGCACGCATGAGTGTGAACTGATACAATATTTGTGCTGGTTGTGTTTGAGAAGTCATTTCAGTGAAAAGGGAAATGAGAGATAATAAGAAATAATAAATGTTTGTTTTTGTGCTTTGAGTCCTCAATTTTCTCCTCCGCGGCCCTGCCTCTGTGTGTGTGTGTGTGTGTGTGTGTGTGTGATTATTGGGGGAGGTTGTGCGTTCACTTGCTTCACATTCTCTGGTGTTCAGCAGGTTCAGCGAGCTGTGTGGTGTTAATGCCGAAATTACATGCTGAGTAATGAGTGATGGGCCAAATTACAGGCTGAACAATGAATAGAGGCAGGCAGCTCTTATTAGTCTCCATAGAAAGCCATTGATTTATGAAGCGCCTTGCTCGGCGGAGTTACTCTCCTGAAAATGATATCTACATTCAGAAGTGATGTTCTCTATTAAGTCGTTCCTTCCCCTTTTACACCGCTCTCCTCCTTCCTACCCCTCCTCTCCCCTGCCCTCCCTCCCCCTGCCCTCTCCATGAGAGTACACATGATTGTTTAGAATCAGGCGGAGCTGTAAGGAAACCTTCAATTACCCATTAGGACTGTCAGACATAAAACGCCCTGCTCTCACCAAAGTCTGGGTTATGATTCATTTACTTTGTGCCTCTGATTCATCGCCCAATATGCCTCATGCCCCAGATTACTATTTGAGGGGTGGGAGAGATTAATGGCTCCATGGGATCTGCTGCCGTATTTCACAGGCCCAGTGTTGCAGTACAGTCGGTGCAGAAGGGTGAAATGACAGCAACTTACACTAGATCAATGTGTGGACAGACTTTCACAGATTATTAAAGCTCTGTTAGATTAAAAGACCCCCGCTATGTAGTTTGCTGTAGTCAATATTCTCAAGCAGATGAAAAGGGGGAGGGTCCCTCTGAAGGATTCTCAGAGTGATATAGGTCATCATAGCTGTTAATGGAATAACACTTGGTGACACAAGTGTCAGAGGAGCCTCTGTCATTTTCCATTGCTTATTCTCCTCTCAGAGCCGCTAATGTTTCATAAAACATAGTATCACCCCTGAGGTTTCTTTGAAATTAGGCATTCTGAAATGACTTTTCTACTGTAAACTCTAACAGACTTCTCAATTAGTTCCTCCATATCTTTTGCAAAATTAGTCCTGAAATGGCTCTCATTTCCCATCTCCCTCATTCTCTTTCAGCCCTGAATGAGCCCACTATTGACTACGGTTTCCAGAGGCTGCAGAAGGTCATCCCCAGACACCCCGGCGATCCAGAGAGGTTACCGAAGGTCAGTATGGTGTCTGTGGTTTGCAGGGAAACTCAGAACAGTAGTGACACGAAGCTGCCTGGGTTTTAACGTCTTCATACCCTGAATGTGACAAATAAAACAGCATTGCCAGAAATGCAGAGCACTGTGACCCCGAGCACTAACAGCTTTGCTTCACATATGTGGCTAACCCACCAACCGGCCTCGTAATGGTATTGGTTTTGTGTGTGGAGAGAGGCGTAAACTCTCTGTGTGGTAAAATAGCTCAATCAGGCGTTTTCCTCTCCAGTAGTCTGTGGAGATGGTAATCTGGTCAGAAACGACGCCTGCACCCTCATTACCCCACTCATGTTTTCCTTTCATTTTCTGCGGCTCGATTTGGTTTAATCTTTTGTTTACAGAACCCTGTGCCGTAAACCCTCCAGTCTTACTGCAGCTAATAGACAAAGACTGCATGTTATTATGCTTTGGCTTTCTTATTGTTGTTTTTTTCTGCAACTTGGGCAAATGAGTTGAAAGCCACATCAGCTTTCAGACACACTGGTGTAGCTCATAAGAAGGCTAGCAATTTGAAAGCAACTCAGCGTAAGGTGCATTTATCTTATGTTTATTAATTTTTTTATTCCTTCTAAATCCTTTTTGATCATTTTATTCCTTTGTTCTCCTTGGATGCTCTCACTTTTTCCATTTCCGCCTGACACAATCTGTGTTTTCACTAATTGCCACCCTGCCAGTAACCATTTTGATGACCAACATTCTAGATGTGTCAAAAGTAATAATATGACTGATTAGTCAATTCAAAACCCCTCGGCATGTAGTAAAGCGGAGGCCACCTCAGAGTTTTAATAATACTGTAAAACCTTTAAAGACCTTATCTATTAAATCCCAGCAAGCAACACAGCAATATTATTAATGTCCAATGGACAATTTAATAAAGAACAGAGTGTGTGCTAGATATAGTTGTTTGACCAAGGCGATGTGGAGAAATGGAACATCACAGCTAGTCGCTGGTTCACTATATGAAGTGTTTCAATTAGACTTAGTCCCTGTGGAGACAGGAAGCTACACCTAGACATGAAATGTTACTCTAATATCACGTGTAAACGTTGACCAAAAGGTAAAGTACACTTACCTTTAATATCCACATGACTTGTTCTAGCTCCATTGCCATGACCGGTCAATCTAACTGCACAGTTTCAGTTTTATAATGTCACATTTTTTCATTTTTCTTTAAAAAAAAGAAAATCCACATTCCCCCCCCCCAACACAGACATAATGTTAACATGGTTTTATTACAGAGAAACCTTACTTCTTTCCTTGAATACAAAGCGCTGTTGGTTGTGAGACAGATTTTGACACTGAGCCCAAGATTAGTTTCCTGGGTGAGCGTATACTTAATATAGCACGGTCTCCCAGCCTTTGCATGAAACAATCACAGAGTGAGATGAAACCCTGCACTTCCAATAAACAACATAAATATTTGATTTGCTCTCTAATGGACCCAAATATGGGGTTCAGGGGGCATGTAAATGATCCCACCAAGTGATTCGTCATTGTTAAGCTTGCCATCGGAGGGTCAGCTCTCGGGGTCAAAAGCACATTCCCAATAAAACAGCCTGCGGCGGGCTGAGGCTGGCATGTACATTTGGAATGAGAACAGAAACAGCATATAGAGAACAGCCATTACAGGGTGCAGGTGAGCCAGGGAGACTCTATAAAAAGAAGATAAAGCTGGAGGACGCGCGGTGTGCATTAGCAGAAAGGCAAATCGACACCAAGCCCACTCACCGCCTTTACCTCCCCTCCTCCTCCTCCCTCCCATGACTTCACCCTCCAGTTGATAATATTACTGCGCTATTGATTTCCACCAGCCTTCTCCCTGGGACCAGTAAGACACGTGGTAATTGTAAGGAGACAGAAAGCCAATATGGGAGTGCTCATGGATAGCAAGGGATGCACGCTAATATTGTTGCTACACAGAGAAAAAAGGGGGGAAGCTGCCCCTGATTGAAGTTTACCTCGTAATTCTAAGACAACATCGTAGATGACAGTCTGACCCTGTGGGAGGAGTGGAGATATAAAAATTCAATGCAAAGTCCAGGGTGAATATGAAAGTAATAAGTGTGAGCAGTCAAGTGATGAGAAAGGAGATTGGTTTGCGGGCATCGCGTTAAGTGAAGAGAGACTTTGGAATTCACCCTCCTTTTTAAGATCTTGTTATAAAACAATTTTCTATTCATAATATAAAAAAGACAATTTATAATACCATTTTGTGCCCTCTGGCAGTAATGGACAAATAGACTGGATATCACATTATATCACACTCAATTTCTCCCTTCTGTAACAAATTAGATTCATTATGAAATTAAAAGTGGAAACTCAATATTGTTTTATTATTAAGCTGATTGCTTTGGTTTCTTTTCTTTCCCCCCAAAATGAGCAGAAGCCCATTCTTTTCCAATTCTTTGTCTAATCCACAAGGAAAAAAATATTACAAATGTGTTCATGTCAAGCAATTACCCATGTATTTAAATGAATCTCTCTTCCTGTGCTCTTTGAAGTACCTTCATCTAATGGCCCTATGCTTCTAAATGCATTCATTACCTCAGGCTAGAGCTAACAGAGTAATTGCCTTACAGTTTTATAATGGCATTAGCACTCCAAGCTACATAACCTAGGCCCTCTTTTATTAACTGTGATAATATAAATACAACATCCATGTTAATCTACTGCTTGAAGACTCACATTTGGATTCGTTATTGTTAGATATTTTTTTATAACACATCATTTGCCATTTCTTCCCCTTGCTTTTCTTTTTTTTCCCCCTCAGCAATAACATAAAGCAGCTTCTAAATCTTAGGTGATCAGTCATCTGAGCCGCCCCATTCAGACGTTTGTGCAGCACAAGACCTTTATGCAAAGCGCTGCAAACAATAGTAGAAATCAGTCACGCATTTGTCACAGAACAGCAGAAATCATTTGAAGCCTTTAATTGTTTCAATTTAACATGGTGTGTTCAGATATGTCTCCATGACAAGAAAGCCAATTACACTTATGCTGGAGCAGTATTGAGATTTACATGGAAATGCCCTCGGAACACTATTCCGTGCTAATCGTATTCACAGCGTGAGCTGATGCGCATGAAAGCGTCTCGTCAGAAGAAAACAAACTTCTTCCTTGATTGGGTGCAGCACTTCTCATCATCCTCGGATATGACTAGGTTGCCACTTAAGCAGAGCCCTGCGAGTCAGTCTGGTTAGTTAAGACACCACGCGGTAAACGACAGATTAAGGATGAGAGGCAATATCGTTTTCTCTCCTCCTTTTTCCAAGCTGTCCTTATGTCACTGCTGCAAAGTACCATATGGACAAGGAGGGAGAGGACGTTTTACAGAGAATGAAACATGGCTTGCAAACGCGACAGTCTTAATTGCTTTAATTGTTGTTTAAAATTGAGAGCCATGTAGGAGATCTTGAAATATGATAGAATAGATTATTGGTAATTATTAACTGCAGACAAAAAAGAAAGAAAACCACTTTATCTCACTCAGCAAGAGAGAGAGAAATCTGTTCTGCCTGATGAGAACACATCAAGACAGCTGGTCCTCTCATTTAGTCTACCTGCTTCACGACAACCATAATTCTTTATTTGTATGCAAACTAGATGCATGCAACGTTGAGCATACACACCAATTTCAGAGGTAAATGCCCATTCTAAGAGCCACCCATCCGGTAACTTGGGGTGGATTAAGCGATATGTTTCTATAAGAGAGCATGGCATACGCTGCAAGTGGCTTCTACAGTGATTCATCTTGATAAATCAAGGACTGTGCTAGATATGCTCCTTAGGATGAAAGGGCCCATACACACACTCCGTACACACTACATACGCTGTGCCTGGGAGATGGAGGCCAAGTCTTGGAGGCCGCTGTTTGAAGGCGCGAAGGCTGTGTTTACATTCATTTACGGCAGCTGCCGTCTTAATCCCACACTGCTATTGCCAAGTGATGGAACACTTCAGACAAATTACCGAGGCCTGCAAAAGAAAACACAGTGAATGTGGGAAGAAAACAAGCACCATCTGAGATGTTTCTAGTGACAGATTTGCATTGCTTTTAACCGAAGTTCTAACAGCACAGTCGACAAATCTCTGCTCTACAGCAGGTGACAACAAGAGAGCATTTTAAAAACACACACAACAGCCATGTCTGCAACTTGCCTTTGTCAGATTAAATGTACTTTAAGAGGAGGAGAGGGTTTTCATAGAGCACACTGCCTTCTGTATTATGGAAAACAAAGAGAGCAGTCTGGTTTCTTGAGAGGGATTTAATTGTAAGTGCTGAATTCAAAGAGCAGATAAAGACACACAAACGGGCCAAACCCCACCTAGCTGAAAGCCCAAAACGGAGCGGGGGGAACAGGATCCAGGGCCAACTCATTTTCACTGTTAAGAGCCAAAGCAACACAGCTAATCCGCATTGTCAAACGGGGGCAAGCATGCAGACATGGATAAGACCACATCCTGAGCATCCGTGTCCCCAAGGCACAAGCACCCAGCTCTTGCTGGATGGGAAGTCATTTGTGAAGTCCTTTGCAACAGCCAGTCAAAGAGGTTAATTGAAAAATTCCTTAATGTCATTACAACAGAACTAGATTAACCCAGAGCTAATTCACTTTATTGTTCTGAAGAGAAGGGACTCGGCACTGAACTCCGGAGCAAACGTGAAGCCCAGAATCAGGGGTGAGGTGTTGTTTTTAAAGGACTATGCCAGTTTAATTAAGATAGGGAACATTATTCACTGCTCTGCATGGTTGGAAGGAGCAAAATGGTAGTGCTGTATAAATGCACCTCTGGAGCCTCTTAAATCAAGGTGGCTTTTATTTATGTAAACATCTCTGGAAGCGCTTTGCAACCTTGTTGTGCAAGTCTGCTTGTGTTATTGTGTTCTGTGTGTACAATGCCTGGCCAAAAAATTTTAAAAGTCAAACTTTCTTGGTTCATCTTAAAGAATGACTTCATTATACGTTGTATGAATAAGCCTACAATATGAAATGTCAAGATTTTTAAAATTTTTTTTGCCTAAATCTTGCTCAGCAGGGTCAGGTTTTGGACTCCATTAGTGTAAAAACTCACTTTTTCACACATTTTGTTTGGTAAGTCAACAACTGAACAAGCGTGGCACTTCTCACTTCATTAGTGAAGGTGAAATAACGTCTTCATTTCCTACATTTCTAGGGCGATGCTCTCAGCTATTATGATTCTTTGACAGGACCTTGTTTCTGGACATAAACCAGTTTGTGATTTATGTTAATTCTGCCTGTTTTGCAGGAGGTGTTACTGAAGAGGGCAGCTGATCTCGTTGAAGCTCTGTATGGGATGCCCCACAACAATCAGGTCAGTACCATCTACTCTTAACCTGCTAATCACTAATTAAAAACGTTCTGATAATTTAACCAAAATCTGTAATTACCACTGTATCTAGAAGATTACGCAGTGCAGATTTTCTCTAAAAGCATTAAAATGCTTAAGAAAATCAGGAAATAATAAAGTCTACTTTTCTTTGCCTCTCAGGAGATCATTCTGAAGAGGGCAGCTGACATTGCAGAGGCCCTGTACAGCGTTCCCCGCAACCACAACCAGATCCCCTCCCTCGCCAACACAGCCTCCCACGGCATGATGGGAGTCAACTCCTTCAGCAGCCAGCTAGCGGTCAATGTGTCCGAGTCACAAGGGAATGACCAAGGTGTGCGATTTCAGAGATTTTATAACTTAGAGGTGCTCAAAAGTAGGGTGCAGTGGGATTGCAGTTGTTCCTTAGAGGATTTTGAGTTGGCTTGGAATAAAATGAACAACACATTCTCATTGTTGTTAAATAAATAAATTACCAAAAATTACTAATTCAGTTATAGAGTCAATTTAAGTTATAAAAAAACAGGTACCTGAAATATGTCCTGATATAAAATTATAAGAATGAAGTTATGACTTTCCTGTTGTTTTTACTATATATTTACTGAACATTTTCCTGATAAATACTAGAAAAATAACTGAATGAATGAATGTCCTTGTCCATCTTCCACTTGTGTTATTCAGTGGGCTACAGCCGGAACACCAGCAGCGTGTCCCCTCGGGGCTACATCTCCAGCAGCACCCCACAGCAGTCGAGCTACAACACCGTCAGCAACAGCATGAATGGCTACGGCAATGCCGGTATGAACCTGGGAGTGCCAAGCTCCCCTGGGTTCCTCAACGGATCCTCTGCCAACTCCCCATATGGAAGTAAGTAGCTTGCCACTCTTGCACGCTGCAGAAGCACTAAGCTGCTGCTGATTTAATTCCAGCTTCCACATTCGTTTTCACTTCGAAGAATGATTTTTGACAGGGTTAGAATATTATTGATGGTAAAAATATATTACAGCTCATTCACAGGGGCTTGTGTAGCTTCAGAGAACACACATGTGGCTGACAGAGTTGTAGAAATATTAGGTGCACTACACTTTATGCCACCTGTATCTGTTCAACCGGACAAGATGTTGATCACAGGGGCCTGTGAGTACTGATCGTGTGTCCCCCTGGCAGTAACTCTATCCCAGCCTTACCTTAACTGCCCTCTCCCTCTCAAGCACGACTCACAGCACGTTCTTACTCTCGCCCTCCCTCCTTTCCCTTGCCCTCCCTGTCGTCTCCGCAGTTAAACAAAAGAGCGCCTTCGCCCCTGTGGTCCGACCCCAGGCCTCCCCACCCCCCTCCTGCACCAGCGCCAACGGCAACGGACTGCAAGGTGAGCCCCCCTCACCCCCTCATCCCTTCCCTACGGACTACTGGTCAGATACCGCTGCTCAGGCCTCTGTCCGGTTTGGTGAGGGATTAATCATTACAAATATATGCATTTTGACAGGCCAATTTACACCTTTCAGTTTACATTCAAACACGCACACATCCACAGAGCATGCTCTCACACACAGGCACACACACACTCACACAATAGTGTAGGATGGCATGCATGCATCCTTGTTGCCCTTACATACAAATGATCCGCTCTGATGTCGCAGGAAGAGACCTTCGTCGAATTGTTTTAGTAATTATGTTTATTAGGTTTTGTGCATGTGTCATGACCAACATGATTGCATTGAAAACAAGCTTAGCTGTAGTGTGTGCCCCAAGATTAATAACACTGGGCTTAATGAAGTGGGAAATTAAAGTTCATCTTGCTACACGTTCATACTTATTAATACATGTTGTGCAGAAATTAATGAGCAATGCCTTGCCATCATCTGCGCTGGCAAACTTAAAAGCATTTCAACCATGACTCTACAAATATACTCAGAGTAATATAATAATATATCATCCTAGCACTTCACTAGTCGCCTAATTGTTAAAACGTGTGAAAATACTGAATATATAAACTCTTAGGGTGAGCTACAGTTGCTAATGATATCCCAAGCAGATGGTCTTGGAAAAATAACGGGAGCTACCTTTGATCTTGCCTAATCTCTCTTGGATAATGACGCAAAGGCACAACTTTCGGAATGTGGAAGCGCTGCACTAATGTGCTGCTCAGCTTCAGAGAGTCGCGGATATAAAGAGACGAGAGGCAGGAAAGAAAGTGACAGGAATGAATCTGAGGAGCGTCTAGTACTGTAGAATTGTGGCATTGTGGGAAGTGACCGTGTTGTTGCTCTGCCGTCACCACAGCTGGGTCTCCTGGGAGTCTGGGCCACTGTTTGCCATTAGCCCAACGCCAGGAGAAATATCACACATAGCAGGACTGGCGTGCTGAGGGCTGAAATGTCAGAGCAGGAGGGAGGTTTTTTTAAACTCTCCCCCGTTAGGAGGACATACAGCAGCAGGCTGGTGGACACGGCAAACACTCACAGGCACATACGCAAACAGGCACATTAAGGCGCACGTACACGCACTTTTGTCAGACAGCTGAACTCAAACAAGCATACACTGGCACACACATTACACACACACACATGCATGCACTAACAATTTTTTTCAATTTTATATCCATACTTGTTGTTGCCAAATCAACTAATCTCTCCTTTTCTCTTTTGTTTCTCCTCCAGCCATGTCCGGCTTGGTTGTCCCTCCAATGTAAATGCACTTTTGTCATCTCAAGCACCAGTTGACACACTACCACTTCACGGGACACCCCCCCACCCCCAAGCACACTGCAAAACGCTGGTGTATTGTATAGTCAACCGCTCGGCTGAAAGATAAAAATTAAGAGACTTTTTTCTTTTTTTTGCTTTTAATGACTTTTAAAACCTACAGAAAAATGGATTTCAAGAGGAACAATATTTTTTTCTGTGGGATTTTATTTTTTCTTAATTTTCCCCCACATTTGACTCCCCTTGAAGAGGACAAAGGACCATGAAGGGTTTATTTTGTATACCTGTCGAGTCGTGCTTCGGCCTCGGACTTGTCAAATTGACCACACATAAAACTGGAACGGACTCTGTGGACTCACCATCTGGTTGTAAAGTTAAAACACTGATGTACAGTACATTTGCCAACAAAGTTGTTTGCCTCAGATTCTTCTTTTTTTTTTTTTTTTGTTTCAACTCTCTTTTAATAGATTCACAACAGTTGTGTGTCTTTATAATGTGACTTTTTTGTATTTTTATGTGTGAGAAAATAACACCAGGGGCCAAGACAGTTTGAATTTCAACTGGAAAATATATGAAATATATAGAAAACTGATTAAAAAAAAGGACAAGCAAATACGAGTAAAAAATGGGGTGAGGCTGGGCGGGCAATGTTGTATCATGTTTCATTCCTGCATTTTAACTTAAATTTTGTAATTTATTGTAGCTAGAAATCATCTTAAAAAGAAAAAAAAGAAAAAAATCTTCTTTGACTCAACAAGCACACCGATGTGTACAAAACACTGCTCTGTTGATGAATATGATGTACTTCCACGTCTAGAGCTTCCTTTTAAGCAAGTGTGTTTTGCCATGTTTTTCAACTTTTTTGCTAGCACTGTATATTAATGCATTCCTAGGCTACTGTGAAGTCTGTTTCTTGTTGATGAGGAGCAGTCTCCTTTTGGCTCCAACTCCCTTATGTGTTTTATATGTGGTTAAAAAAATTGTAGACTATTGTGATATTGCCAAACTTGTGCTAAATATTTATACATCTGTCTTTTTCATGTTCTTTTAGATCAACGAAAAAAAAAACATTTAAAAAACCAACAAAATTAAATCCATTGAGAATGTAGGGAATAGTAGTTCATCGTCACATTTCTGTTCAAATACACACTTGCGCTCACTGAAGGAAATTTTGTAACATATCAACTATAAATAATGTATTTATCTCTGAAATTTTGTATATTGCTTTTCATTATGTATGTATTAATCGTCATGCCCTTAATATAGTGATGCAGCACAGATAATTCAGCCAAGAACTGTTGCCTTCATTTGTTTTCTTTTTGTATTTGATGAAATGCAATGTGCATATATTTCATGTGTATCCTCAAAATTTGTGTTACACCGTCAAGACTCTCTGTCCATTTTTTTAAAAGGGAAGTCAAACTTCATTGTTTATTTTTATATTGATTTTAAATTATCTATACAGACCATTTTGGAGAAAACTTTGTTGGTTGTATTGTCAAATAAATTGTTTGTGACCCATATGATAGTTGTTAAGATCCAATAGAGACTAATGTGCATGAGGGACAACCTTGGAGATAAAAAAAAAAGAAAAAAAAATTCAAACAACAAAACACTTCATTTGTGGTTGTATTTTTTCTGTTTTGTAGAATGTACAGAAGTCATTTTTACTCACCACTTAAAACTCTGCCACATAGCTTAACGTGTTTACAGGGAAGACGATTTTAAAAAATGTCAACATTTGGAATGGAAACAAAAATGAATAAATGATGTTTTATTAAACTTTTCAGTAAAAACAAAACACACACACACACACACGATAGCTCCTCAACTGTGCACTTCTTCAGTTCTAAGCACAGTTTGAACAGCAGACAAACTGACAATCAGAAACAAGAAAAAAAGACAGTAGACGTGTCTGACGACCAACCTGTGATTCATCTGTAAGATGTAGTTGTTTAGACATTGCTATGGAGATAACTGTTTGAAACATGTGGAAAAATGTAACATCCATAAAAAAGATGAAAACTGCTCTTCACTCATATTCTTTCAGCAAAAGCGTTCTGACTTTGTGACACATTTCTACTGGTCTTTGTATGAGCACATTCTGCATCTGTGGAGCTTCAAAGCTTCATTGTAGTCATTCATAAACAGTGCAAGCTTTTTATTCAAAGCACCTCAAATGGGGCTCATTCAAATCCCTCATTTCATTGCATTAAGCCACCTAGTTAATAAAGAATCAATACATTGAAAGAGCAAGGTTATCCTTTGTCTATAAGGGCTGGTATCGTTTTGAACCTCTTATAGTTTGAGTGCTGAAAGGGGGGCCACTGTGAAATCTATACTCATCAAGTGGGTCAAACAGAGGGATAGAAGTGTTTGAGGGAAGAACAGTGGTTCTCCTTAAAAACAACTGAGCATCTTATCTGGCATCCTGAGTGGTCGCAGAGTGCAGGTCACAGAATGTCAATTTCTCATCAAGGCAACATTGTCCGAGGCCACGTCTTCCTTTAATGCACAATTAAATGACAGCAACCTGAGTGGCAATCAGCATATCGCAGCTTATTATGTCAGCCGGCATGCACAGATCTCACGGCGCAGGAGATAGTCCAGGAGCTGCTGATAGCGCAAAGGACAGATGCACTGAAAGCAGCCATTTAATTTTCAGCTGCCTTGTGCTTCAAACAATTTCCCCGATAACCCCCGTGTGTCTGATAACAACAGGCACACATCTGCTTCCTGACGTTGCATTATCCGTTTCAGATACGCAGGTTTGGATCTGACCGGCCGTTTCCTCTTTAAAAAATACAAAATAAATAGATAAAAGTGCTGCACAAACTGTGTTTATCAATGGCATAAAAAAAAACAACAGGCAGAGCAAAACTTGGGAGAGAGAATGAAAAATTGCGAGGGTAAAAGTTGAATTGAAAAAGAAAAAAAAGACGAGTTAGCTCAGTTGTTGTGCGTTTTAAGAGCTGTGAAGCCTGCCAGGCAAGCTCGAGGTTCAGTATATATAGTCTCAGCAGGTTTCTCTGTACCCAACAAACAGCCACTAGCTCTGCCACACCATTCAATCATCGTGAGAGCCTCTTTTATTGGAGAACTCTAATGGCCACCCTCCACCATGATCTTAATGTGTGCATTAAATATTTATAAATCCTGGGTCAATAATGCCCCATAACCAGAGCCTGACAGACCCCCACCGTACCATGTGGCTGCCTCGCTCTCAAACACAGGCATGGGTCAGGGGGTCACACAATCAAAAGAGAGCAAGGCTTACCGCATCCATATGTTGCCACTCTTATCAAGACTTTCCTCAGTACTGGTTATCTGTCAGAGGAAAGAAATATTGAAAGCAATATCGATCTTAACTAGCCTTGTGTTGCCGAGGGCCACTCTTCAAACATCTGCTCATGCATTGTTATATTTAAAAAAAAAAGGATAAAAAAAGTCCTCTCAATATTATAAGCTCGAGTCGTAATATTGAACATCGCTGCGTGACGCAGGCACCCTGAGCATGACTAATAACCACGTTTATTAAGAAGCAGCACGGAGGCTTTTAAACTTTTAAATATTTCTTCATCAGTGTCGGGTTAATTGTGCAGACTGGCATCTACGTGGGCGACTCCTTTTTGTTTTTTGTCTTTTTTAGCGTGACCACATCCAGGCTGCGCTCCTGTGCTGTTCAGGTGAAAGATTGTGCTCTGGTGATAGCGTGCACAAAAGAGTGGCTGGACAATGAGCCAGTCAATGGAGAGCTCCAGTTGAAAGCGCCACAATGGCCGTGCATGCTGGGAATTGGGCTGGATGATATAAAGGAATGAAACCTTCATTGAGGCCATGGAGGACAAGCATTCAGAAAAGAGGTTTTGTTTGCTCTTTATCAATCTGTGGTTTCCCATGAGAAAAAACAATTCAAACTGACCTTAAAATGAGAATATATATTACCTTGCGCATCCTCTCCTGTGTAAGCCTTATTGAGAGGCTTTCACATTCACGTTTAACGGCATTATCGCATATGAAGACAGGTTGTAAAATTAAGAGGTGGACGATAGTTTATCTTGTCTGCTCAATGGGCAGTGCTGAGAAGTACGTTTTAAGGATTTGCTCTTCGACAGAGGATTTGTGTAACTGCTGAGTGAAGAAAAAACTCTCCAGAAGTTTATAGACAAGAACCAAAACGCTTCTGTAAGTCATAAAAACGGCACAAGAAGAGATCACATTTTAAGGATGAAGCAAAAGAGGGTGTGTGACCTTTTTCAACAAATTCAGATTTGAATCAAAACAGGGAAACAGTTCCCTCCAATTTAAAAAAAAAAGTCCCACTTTAGCGGAGCCTCCTGTCTGTGACTCCGCACATCAGATAAGACACCGCTCCCCCGTTGCTGTACACTGGGAGGCAGCTTTGCAAGGAAAACTTGTGAAAGTGGAAATCTTTTCGATACATGCAAAGATTTCCACTTCACTCACTGCAGTCAAGAAGGATGAGCAAAGTATCCCAGTGCTTCAGCAACCATTAAACTTGTATTTGGGTGTCATTTGATACCTCATCAATGTTTCAGCACTTTTCAACTCCCCAAAAATGCAGAATTTACCCCTGCTAGAGTTACATCGTTCACAGTGTTTTCCTTCCATATAAACTTCACTTAGCTCTAAAATTACAGCGCTAGGATTGTGAGGTAGGAGCATGAAGGGCTGCAGTGATAAAATAATATCACTTGAACTGTATTTTCTGCCACAGTCTCCACCATATAGAGCTCCTTTCATAGTAGTCCTCTGTAGTGCTTTGTCCAGTAGTTCTGGATATGATATCATCTATTAATAATGTATTGGCAATGGATTACATAAAAAGGGAGCAGAAATAACATCCAATATTCATGCCCCCTGAGCTTGAGTGTGTCCAATCCGTTTGGCCCATAAAACCTTAGCCCCATTTCCATATCCGCTGTGGGTCACAACAGGTCTGCCGCACAAAGGCTCACAGAAAAGCTCAACTCAGGAAAAGGGCAGTAAAAATTGGGTGGATTTCTGAACCCTTATGAAACAGCCCTCCTCTGGAAAAAAAGTGAAAAAGCCCTTTTCCGATTTCAACGCCTGTGAAAAACCTGTTACTGTATTTCCCTCTTTAATTGTGCCACTTGAGAAATTGACGTGCCTCTGAAACATGGCATGAATCTCGCAGTTATTGCAGTCCCCTTGGCAGGGAATGTTGATACAACATCTGCATGCTATAGAAAGTAATGGAAGTAGCAGAGGTGGCAGCTGCAACTCTACAGGAAGTGTGCCATTTTCAGGCAGCGCTGCTGTGAGAACCACTAACTGCCAGCCTGGTCTTGCAGGCAGCTCTGATTGCCAGGACACTATGACAAACACGCAGGGGCTGGGAGTGTTGCATCCTGGGGGATGACAGCTTCTGTTTGATTGTCAATAAGGCTCATTAGCAGAAAAAATGGAGAATGCGAAAAAGAGATTAAATGACTTGCAACCGGGTCCCCCTCATGTTTCATTACAGTGGATATATCAGAGCCTTTATTTCATTAATTCCACAAAAGAGAAAAGAAAATTCGGTGCTTCTCCTCAAATAAGAAATGGCAGAAAAGTCTGCTTTCCCACACAATCTGAATTTTGTGAGAGATTGAAACACTTTAAACATAAGCCACACCTTACAGAAACCTCTCCCCCTGCTCTGAGCAGATCTCATTTTAAGAACAGTGGCGGATGTTTCCCCTCCATCTTAGGGAGGAACGGCCAACAAAGCAGCGTGTAAGGGCCTTTCCCTGAAGAGTCCTTGTCACGCGGCGCCAAACCTCTGTGATTATCGTTGTTTTTGCAGAGAGTGTCCACGCCTGCCAATACCGCTGTTCCATAAATGAATTTGGCCCCTCGTCAACGAATTACCTAACACGCAGAACTGTGTATGTGTCACATCCAATTCCAACTCACCGGCTTTGGTGGTGTGTGTCAGCTGGAGGACTTAATCATCAATCGTCAATCATAATAAGCGAAGCACATTGATAGGGGTTGTGGTTTTTTTTTTTTCTTTCTTCTCCTACACAGTTAAATAAAGTGTAAAGGGAGAAGTTAAAAATGACCTTGTAAAATTGGGACCACGATTTATATTCGTAATTTAGTGTATGGATTAATTATTCTTGGCGGGTGTGTGTATCAGTTTCCATGTGGCAGAGCTTTGGAGTTATATCCACTTGATGAAATCATTACTCTCCTTCATAGGGAAACTCTGGAATGATATCTATCAGTCACATTTTGATGTTTTTGCTCAGAACCAGCTTTGCATATATTTAGAAGCAAACTTTTAATTAATTCTTAATTGGTCAGTTTATAAAAAAAAAAAAAGACTTTTCAAGCATTAGCTGCTAATTTATACCCCCCTCCCCATATCACATCATACAAAATTAATCACTATGACCTGCTATCAGGCCTTAATGCAGTCACTCACACACGTTACATGCTCTGGCAAAGTGTGTGTTTTGCACAAGGCTGAGGAATCTGGCTCATATTTTCCCTCAGCCTGATCCATTGCACTCCTCTCCCCCGTCATATAGATCGGAGTCTGCAGGGGCCAGAGGCGCTGACAGAGCCCAGATGCTCCCAGTCTGTCTGGGGGACTGGGGAGACTGGTGCCATGGGGTCCTGGAGCCTCTGAAGTGCCGCCCCTCCATCAACGTGACCAAGGCTAGACCTGCACTTTCTCCAGGCTTAGACACTCTCCTCGCCATGCTGACAAACTGCACTGCACAGTCACAGATTGATACGCACTCAAAGGTAATCGCTCTCACATAATGTATGACCATTCATCAGCCGTTCTTAATTAGAGACCCCCAAGACCGATGCTTGAGTTCACGGGGTTACAATGACACACGCACGCTTACCAACATATACACACACATAATTACATGCTGGTACCTCAAAGAGTTTTTCTCATTTAATCTCACTCTTTCTCATCACGACTGTCTTCAACTAGCTCATGTCGACGGGAGCCTCTTTGTTCTAAACAAACAAACTTGATAAAAAAGGGGAGCGCCGCACGAATCTTATGTCCTCCTGCATTCTTTCTCAAAACACAAAGATCATTACAAGAGCATCAAAGTACGCCATGTTTGAAATGATAGTTCTCTTTGTAGTTGTGGAGCATGGAGTGTGTTGGTATTAGATGCTGCTGTGGCAGCTGTCGTGGCTGGCTGCGCGGTGCCTCGGTGTCAGGGCCTCAGAGAAAAGGCTGTCCCGGCAGACAGACAGAGGGGGAGGAAACCTGATACGGCAGCCAAAACCCAGCCTAATGTCTGTATATCCAGCTATCTATCCCTGTGCCTATCTGTCTGTCTGTTGGACGTTGCCTATCTCTGTGCTGGATAGTCCTCGGATACTCCCAGCAATAACAACGCGCCACTTGCAGCTGAGTTTAATATGCTCCAGAAAGTTGTAGTTTTTATTTATTTCAACCACATAAACTTCTCTGGAAGAATAAAAGTTGCTATTTATGAAATGGGAGTAATTCTGCAGAGTCCTCGCCAAGCTCGCGACTTGCTCCAAAGGGCGCAGGTTGTGATAACAGTAGAATTATGAGCCGACATGTATGAAGAGAAGGAGATGGAAGCGCAGAGTGTGTTTGTGTTTGATGTGGGGGCAGAAAATTGTTCCATAATGAGGAGGGGTGCCAGGATATGAGATGGGAAGCAGGGAGTTGGAGACAGGATATAAGTTATGAGAAGGAAACTAATGTTAGGAAATGCAGAGGCTGTTGTTGTTGCGGCTGTATAAGCTAAAATGTACCTTACCACTATCGGCCATGATTAATACAGCCCGGCCAGGTCAGAACCCCGCGCTAACGCTACGGATGCCACCAACCGTATCCCCGCTCTTTCTGGGGCTCAAATGAGTGTGTGTCGTGTGTGTGTGTGAGAGAGAGAGAGAGAGAGAGTGTAAGAGAAAGAGAGAGAGAGCGCGTGTGTGAGGGGGTTAATAAATGTTGAATCAAACGCCGCACGAGACACTCACACTCCTTAAGGGTTGCCCATTAGCGGTGTGTGGGTGCATGGGGAGTTTATCAGTGTCTGGGTGATTTATGAAGTCAGACTCAATATCATCCACTTCACCCACACACATATGGACATACACATGTGCACACACCAGCACGCGTGGCCACGTTCTCATGCACTCACATGCACAAAGGCGCACGCACGCGCATGCACTCATGTAGTCTTTCTGTAAAATGGAGGCAGATATGAAGACAAAATTAAAGGTTTCCCAGAGATTAACAGTGTGGCTGATGAGATTGTCTCGGCCTCTTTTAATCTAATTTTGCTTTATCTTTGAGCCAGCTTCATATAAAAGTGGCCGTTATGGCAAAAATACAACAAAAAATTAAACACAATATTTCTAGAAAGTGATCAATTGTAAAATATAGTAAAATTGTGGAAAAAATGAGAAATAAGTAAGATTTTTGTGTAGTGACTCCACGAGTACCTACGTCAATTACACAGCTAATTACCAGCAACATGTTCCATGCTTTGATACTGGACTTGGTTTAAAAACATCAACCACAGAGCTCAAAAGACATCAGTAGCTCTGGTTGCTAAATTCATGGCATTCCATAGAATTTACTTGGCCACAAGCAAAAAAGGAGGGTGCTTACAGTGCACTTCAGAGTGTGCCTGGCTTAAATGGGACCCCTTGTGGCTGTGTCACAGCTCCCTTCGTTAGGGGGCTGACTGTAGCCTGTAGTCACCACAGGCATCATTAGCCCTCTGTGAAACCACAGACTGAGTCTCATTCTTCATCTGCCTGTCTGCTGCCTCAACATTTACGCTGCGATGCTGCTCCAATGGCAGAGTAAGTGAGTCCAGCCGCACGGCAAGACAGCCACGCAGAGCTGGTCGGATAAGAAATTCAAAACTGCAGCAAAGTTCAAATATATTCAGCAAACGGGCCACATGAATTGGGGCTGTAAAGGTTAGAGCTGAGGTTTATTTTTGGAAGGTGCGTTATTAGGCTACCTGAGCTTAAAAAAAAAAAAAAAAAAGTGGACATTAGGGTCAATCTGGAGGCTGCAGATGATGAGAATCAAAGATTTTGGGTTTAGAAACAAAAATTCACTGTAAAAACAAATCCCTGTGAGGAAAATGTAGAAAATAAAAGTTGAAAACATTCAGTCAGAGCAACTGTTTTCTCTAAACATGCACAAGCACTGCTGCCATCACCATATGCTCTTTTTAAGAAAAAAAATAATTTACCCCAAAGGGATTAAACAGGGTTGTGATGAAAATAAAACAACACATAAACATTTAAATTACAGATTAAATGTGCAGCATGAATTCAAGGCTGAAATGTTGATTTCTGTTTCCCGTTCTGTACTGCCCTCTAATGGAAAACACCACACAGAAGTAAAAAGAAGGAGCTCTGACAAATCAGGCTGCAGCAGGGAGAGAAGGCATCCAGTGTCATTAATTATGAGCTGAACTGAGTGGAATTTATAAGAAATCAGTGTCTAAATTATACACAGCTAAATTGATAAAAAGTCAAGATTTGTCATTTATGAGATATAATATTTATTGAAACAAGTGTAATGTTACAAGAGTAGAATATACAATACATAAGGCTCCTCTGCTTTAGGTGGATTCTAATAGAAGAGTAAACAATGAGATCTAAACGAAGACAAAACAAATGCTTCACTACAAAGCTTTGTAGCCATAAAATTCCGAGCCTTTATCACTGGATGTTGAACAAAGCATTCACTTGGCAGGAAATTAAAAAACCAACGAGAGGTACAAAGACTAATTCTGCTTAGGAAAACAACAACAACAACAACAACAATGCAAGAGACATATTTTTAAGGGAATAATAATTATTCTTTAGAAAAACCATTCCAGCACTATCTGGCAAATGCAACACAGACCCACGGGAGCATATGTTTGTAATTCCTACTGTTCTCTGTTTAAGTTATTTTTGTATATTCTAATTCTGCAACAATTCGGTATCACATTAACTATGCAGCATCTCTATTCTTAGATTTAAAAAAAGACGAGTAGAGTGAATATTTACAAGTGATTCCAGTTGTTCCACAGTGTGTGCCAAGAACATCTAACTTTATGGGCTTGTTGTGTGTTTTTTTTTTTAAAGGAGAAAATATAGACGTGTGTGTGTGTGTGTGAACTGCATGAAGGACAGTTGGGCTCTGTCATGCATCAGCCTTCCCTTTGCTGCCTCTCATGGGTGAGCAGCCATTGTTTGAGATGGTCGCCCTTGCCGCTCATGTACGGCCCACTCTGTCCAGAGCTGGAAATTACTCGGTGACAAGGAATGAGGAGAGGAACCTGGCACGGATGGACAAAGAGAGAGGAGTGACTCTGAGGAAGGAGGCATGCAGTTTTTGCAAACAGTATGCAACACTTCTAGATGCAATAAAACTTTTTTAAAATGAGTTTTTTATTCAGCATTTTATAATTTAATCACTAAAATAATGAAAGCTGCAAAAGATCAAATAAAAATGTTTTGATTCAAATTTTTTAAAATGGAAAAAATATGAATCCATACAACAAAAGATGTGATTTAAATACAGTCGCAGCTGTTTTTGCTCCCAACTTAACATTTATTGTCACTGCAAATCAAGCTGAAAGTTGATGAAAGTAGGTTTGCGTTATGCATAAAAGAAAACCCGATTTACCTCATAAACGATGTGACTTAAAAGTAACCAACATGCAGAAAATATGAACTGCACCCTTTTTTATTTATTTCTTCACTTTTCATGTTCTCGCACCGCATGAAAACAAAGTGCCACACCAGAGGTATTTGGTTTGATCCTGCACAAATCCACATTCAGGGTGATGGCTCAGTCTTTGGATATAAATGTTTTTTACTCTTGAATAGTGAAAAGCAAAGAAGCAATCAAAAATTAATGGGCAAAAACACCAGCAGGATGAATATTCAATCGAGAGGGTGTCAACATTAAGATCTGATAACCCTGTGATCATTAAAAAGAGGAAGTCGGTGGAGCGTTTACTCCTGTTGCAGACGACTGCCAGGGGGGTCCCGAGTTCTTTGTAAACTAAATGGCTGGAGAAAGATTAAACAAGCAAGCTTAAAACACTTCGATCATTGTGAATTCAGAACAAGAAAAGTAGTAATGGTTGGAGTGAAGCACTGCAAGTGTTTTTTATAAAAATATTCCTAATGCTGCCCTCGTTTTGTTCTTGTTACAACAGGAAAAACATCCCAACCGCTGCTGCTCTGTGACTGCCTTTCTCCAATTTAGTCAACTTGTTCGCCGAATTGATGGTTTTACTTCCAGCCTTTCATATGAAAGTTGGACAAGCCGTATGTTTCAGTTAAAATCCATCATTAAACCCGCTTCCATATCAACAGCAATAAAACTTTCTGAGCCCCAGATTAACCTTGCAGACAGAGAAATACTGCTGGTGTATTCGGATCAATACTGTTCCCCGGGTTTGGAGGGAGAGCAGGGTACCCTCAAGGCCTTCGGATCTGCCTCTTCACATAGGGGGAAAAGAGCACTACACCAGGCTTATCAATACTCAAATCCTGGTGAAGAAGAAGTGCCACAGAGAGGCGAGGATCGATTGAGCACACTGAGCTTTTCACAGTTGAAGCCCGAGTGGAGCAGTGCTACTGACAAGTAATTGACACTGACAATCTGACTCTGGATCTGAATCAGGAGCTAAGGGCTCAGGCTCCCAGCCTCACTGAAGAAAGGAAAGAAATGTCTGTAAAACAAGACTATTTTACAGCCATCTAGCAGCGTTGCCACCGGCTAATGTAATGTATAAAGTGCATTTAGAATTTATTGTAGTGTAATAAAACCCCAAATTGTCCTAAATCTGACAGAAATCAGTCCAAACGCAAATTAAATGTTTTTTACAACTTCAATGGCAAACAGCATCAGAGGAAAAATGCTGCACTAAAATAAGGATTACACACATTATTTTATACAACATATAAGAGAGAACATGTGCATGGGTGTACAAGAAGAAGCGCTCTCTGCCTTCACCGAGCTCACCGGTGGTGCCCACAGCACTACATGGGCCGAGTTAAACAGGCTTTGATCAAAGGGTTTGATCAAAAGAAGACACACCGCTTGCCCTCTAGCCTTCCATTTTGTACACAGTGGATTCACGGGCAAAACGATGCAGACCAGGTTTCCTACAAGAGTCGGAGATTTGCAGTGAACGTCTACAGTAAAGACATGAGAGAACAGGAACTAAAAGTGTGGGCTTAAAATCATGCTGTAGGTAGAGTTTTACTCCTCGGCTGATCTCAGAGGGAGGCGCTGATTTCACCGCTGAATATACAGGAGCACACCTCCAGCTTAGATTACCTATCCTGCACTGGGAACAACACCTTAAAATCTATTTTAATGGAAAATTCTAGAGGTGGGCTTAACTAGTTTAGTGCAAAAGTGTCTTTTAAAAAACAGAAACAACAAAGATTGGCTGAAATCTATAGAGGTATAGTATTTTTTATTATAGTACAAGGTAAAATCTTGGAAATTCATTCTTATTTAATTTGAAATACATACCTGTATATTATTGTTTGTTTAAGTGCAACTACAGAACATAAAATAGGTATAATTAATAATGTTTTTGTTACATTTTTTTACTTACTAAATACATAAAATTGTAGTATAACATCATCATCACTAACGATTATCCTTTTGTTTACTGCAACTAATTTGTTTTTTTAAATAAAAAATACATTTAAGAATATTTAATATGCTGAATTGATATTTTCATTACATTTTTTAACACACACAGAAATGAATAACTCAATGAAATTGTATTAACATAGTTGAAAAGCCAGTTTATGGTATAAATTAGCATGATTAATAAAATTAGATTTATTTGTCTATATTTAATAATGAATGTGATACAACATCTATATATATATTTATATAAACTCTACTATAAAAACAATTACTCTCCCTTCCTAGAGAAATAAGTCAGTACAGACAGACGCCTGTCAATCAATGTCAGCCACACTCACCGGGTTCTTCCTCATAGCCCCTCCCACTGCCCGCACAGCTCTGGGGTTTCCCGCCATCTCAGCGAGGCGTTTATATGAGACCGTCTCTCCAAACTTCACGTTCTTCAGAAGTAGATGCAACACGCGGCTGGTGAATGCATCTTCGCCACACCGCAGAGGACAGAGAGGAAGAGCGACAGACAAGGGGAGAAGAAGACAAAAAAAAGATTTAATCTATCAAACTCAGACAGCTGATTGACATGAGGATGCTTAAACATGGATTTCACTCTTTTAAAATGATCAAAAGTTTTAAATCAAAATAAAAAGTGTGAGGCTGCTTTTGCAATGCTTTAATGCAGACACGTCCATCCTCACTCATACTTTTCCTTCCCTTTACAACACTCATTAAAAAAACTAAATACATAGAAGTCCCCCACTTTGACCTTAGAACCAGTATTAACATGCTACAAAAGCTGATGTGAGAAAATTATTCCTATGGCAGAAAAATCTAGGTTATGCTTTAGAAAGGTCACAGCTAAAATTAAAAAAGTTCGCTCCTTCATTTAAAAGGATTAAGAGAGGCCAAAAAGACTGCAAATCTGCTCCAGATTTTTAATAATAATAATTTGAATGTTGCAAACCATTTGTGGCAGCGGGATGACTTTGAGGTTAATCAGACCAATTTGTCCTTTTAATTGCTTTCTATTCAGAGTAGATTCATTATATCATCTTCACTTAAACGACGGAATTCTTCAAATCATCCGCAGCTTAACCGACCATATTAACGGCTTTGATTTCATTAGCACTTTAGCAGTAGCATTATCTTTTTTTTCTGGATTACCAGACAGTGACTGAGAGGCATGTTTGTCTAGCTCTGATTGCTGAAGGAAAAAAGTATTTGAAGCAACTTGAAACCTTGAGACACTGATGCAAAGAGCTTGTGTAGTGAGTGAAAAACACTTTTTTTTTTGCACGTAGGACAAGACGGGGAACAATAGTCTCGTTATCAAGACTGGGTGAAATTCTTCTAGTTTATACATGTACTCAGTCATGAAAATTCAATTAGTGATCTCCCATTCTCTCTCATTTATATGGTCTAAGAGAGCACATGACAACTGATCTATGTGAAATCCCTCTAAATTGGCATTGTGTGAAAACATGTCACACCCCTGTCTCTCTTCTACAGAGTGAACATCCTTTGCTCCCCAGGCTCCCTTGCTACCTTATAGTCACTCTCTGCTACACAAAGCCACGCGAACAAGGCAATTTGCCTAAACTGGGGGGAATAAGTGTAAAACCTAAAGGGGATACGTTTGATTGATGCACACCCATGTGAGTTCTTTGTCTTGAACAAGGCCCGTAGGTACTGTTTAATAATTTTTCAGGTAATAATCACGCTGTCAACGAGCTGACGGGCTCTTACGCAGACAGCCTTAATGTTAGGAGGAGATAAGATACACCCCGGAAATTTCTTTTATGCATCACTCTCCCTCCTGAAGCTCAGATTTGGCCTCGTGATGTGTGCGATACATATTGATATCGCTTTGTCACTGATGAGTAGATGTCAGCAGCCCAGATGGAGGTGATGACAAATCCCTGTTGATGCAACCATTATTGACAAACTACCAAAGTTTGCACCCCACCAGCAGACTGAGCAACAAGCTTTAACTCTCATTGCACTTCTACTAAATCCTGGTTCTCCCAGATGCTTTAAATCTCCTGCAGTTCTGGATAGAAAACAAGTGTTGGTGCTTTCGCAGAGGTTAAAGAACTTTGCCCTCATCAGCGCCCGTGACAGACACTTTCACTCGGGTCACTCAAGGTGACCAGCGCTGATTTGGAGAGCAGTCCCCCAGCCCCATACTTCATAAAGAGCCTAATATAGTGTGTCTGGGGTCAGGACCCTCTTTAGATCGAGGTGCAGTGATGTCAATTGTTTAAATAAAACTTGAGGGAAACCACTTACATGTTTACAGACGTCCCATAATTATGTCACAGGTCATTACCTACCATGAGGCCAGGTGATAGGGCTGCTGCAGAGGCAGTGATAGATTTACCCAGCGAAAAATCGAACAAATCTAGTGATTATGAGGATATTGACATATATGATTGATTTGCTCATAATTTTGTATACGAGAGCAATTTCAAAGCCGGAAAAAAAGAAAATGGTAAACTGATTTCCATCAGTCCTGCTAACGGTAGATTTGAAGAGACGACCTCCAGCTGACAGTCACCTCTTACGTGGTTGTGAAGGTAAAAAGACAATAGTGGAAATGCAGCCACCTCATTATCCTTTGTGTCTAATGGGAGGGAAGACTTTGACTCCCAGTCAAAGTGTCTCTTGAGTCTTGAGGGATCCATACTTTTGAAGGCTGACGGGGTGCTGATGATTCTCTGATTATTCGATATTCTGAAAACGTTCATTTCCCTAATTCCTCTCCACATCACAGGGGCGAGTCCTGGTGAGTGTCTCATCTCGCCCTGCGCTGTGCACAGGGGGAGGTTCAGACTCCTGCAGGAACACAGTCATTTGGGCTTTGAAGAGCGCCCTTCCCCCCTTCGCCTGGCCCCCTCCCTGCACATTCCCCGTGCCGCTTACCGAGACTAAGATCCTCTCGTCTGTTACATATGGATGTATAATTAATGAGAAAAGAATATGCATCGTTTTAAGAACCCACGTTGGCGTCTGTGTTTTTCTGAGGGAGCGATTGAAAGTGCGCGCTCGCACACACCAATGCACTCCAGCTACTTGCGCATTGCTCTCAGTATTTCTTTACCCCTGTTGGCCAAACTTGTGTGTGATGTTGTGCGTGACAGTCAGACACTATAGAAAACTGCGCTTCGAATCTCCTTTCATGTCACCTCAGCTTCTCAGGTATGTCATGACAGCTAATATGAAAAGTGGCTTGTTTTGTCAGAAATGTGTAAATAAACATGGCAACACTTCAAGTGAAGG
The DNA here is from genome assembly GCA_006937965.1 of Callopanchax toddi. Lineage (NCBI taxonomy): Eukaryota > Metazoa > Chordata > Actinopteri > Cyprinodontiformes > Nothobranchiidae > Callopanchax > Callopanchax toddi. Next base: position 338,939 of record SSNR01000046.1, on the reverse strand, counting down.
TCACAACTCAATATTACATGACAAGTGCTGCGAGAGCGCTGTCGCGTTCAGGTTCTCCCCAAAGATAACTGAGCAAACAAAAGTTGGTTGTCACAGATTGTAATGACCTGATTAAACTTGTTTTTTTTTCCTTCCTTCTCAGACTGGCAGCGACAGCGTGACTCGATCAAGGAGGAATTTGTACCACAAAAAAGCAAAATCTAATCGTTGATATTTGTAAATCAGCATGTAAAAAAAAAGGAGAAAAAACAGAGAGGAAAAAGAAGCCCTTCTATTTTGCTTCCACAAAAGACAAATACTCCTGATGCTCACATTTAACATTTTTAAACTGGCTTGGCCTATGGTTCTGACTACTGAGAGCAATCCAAGCCTAAACCCTGTATTTACGGAGCCCCAAAACAACAGATGAGGGAAAGAGGTGGAACACAGCACAATCACCTATTCAGATCAGGTACTAATGAAGAATTCCATCTATCCTGAAATTTAATTAAAACCCCAAAGACTTCAGATGAGATGCGATTTGAAAGAGCCTGGGGCTGGTACACAAGCACTTGGTGGCGAAGGGAATCACACTGAAAGTTGATATCGTAATTGGTCCTGATGTATTTCTGCATTGCCTTTGCGGGAGCGTGGGACTCTTAGCTGTATACAGGGTCTCGACGGAGTACCTGCTCATTGAAAATGCCATCACTCAAGCACTGCAGATCTGCATGAAATTAGAGAGCAACTAAGGCCTGATTGCAGGGGAAGGGAGGCACAATTGTTAAACGCATATATTAAAGCTACTTTTCTTTTCTGTGTGTATGTGCGCTTGTGGGGTTAAATGATCTCATCTAAAAATCTTTAAGTTAAAATGCAATGAGCATCTCAGTGTGACAGAAAGTGTCTTTAATTGTTTTGAAAATGGCATGAATTTATGTCAAAAACACCAGAAATATTGAATTCTTCTTTTATCCTCTGCATCCATTATTAAATCTGCAACTGTAAGGACTGTAATTGTCCATTTTTGGGGCACTTTCCTTTTACTCACCCAAGGTGACTGATCAAGCCAACAATAAGCTCATTCAAACTGTACCACCATTCACATGTTCTCATTAAAAAAAAGAAAGGAAAAAGAAAATAAAAGAAAGCTTCCTGTCTGAAAATGTCAAGAGTGGAATTCGATCAGTTTCAAAGAATGTGCCAAGAATCATGAAAAAGCTTGCCAAGACTAACACGCGTGGTAAGAGCTGCCACAGATTACTGAACCAAGTTACAGCTCTGTGTTCTGTTCTCTCTCCACCGCTCACACACCACCCACTTTTCCTCCACTCTCCCTCTCAGCCATAAAATACTTCATTATAACACAGTGAGCCAGTGAGTGTAAGTGATGTAACTGACAATTAAGAGTGAAAGCCTGATCCCAGTCATGGCTCTGCAAATATTTATCCATGACAGACCTCCTTGCAGGGCGGGGTGGTGAAAGGCAGGGAGCGGGAGACTCCCAGCGGTCTGCGGCTCACTGAAGTACGCCTGGAGCCATTCAACGCAGTGCTGCATCTCGGGGCTCGTTTCTGCCGGGCTGTCGTTGACCACACAGCTCAGGGGGGCCTCGCTGCTCCTGTGAGGGATGTAAGGCGGGATGGGGAGGCAAGATGGGGATCAGAGGAGCAATCATAATACTCAGTTCCTGGTTGAACAGTGCTAAAAAATGTCACGAGAGTGCAATAACATGTGACACAGATGTAAGATGGCATAATTTGCGGAATAAAACTTGAGCTGTTAATCGAGACGTGTTTAAACTCTAAAGTTAAACATACGGGATTCTCCTGAGTCTCTGCTCTGCAAGTATCAGAAATGAGAAAACAAAAGAAACATAGAAAGAAGGAATCCAGACATCTCCTACAATAGATTTAAAGTAGGTGTATATAAGGTGCAGAAAGATAAAAAAAAAGTTAAGAAAAAGAAAACAGAGTATAAGAAGCAGTACGGATGGTTTGTGAAGTCCGTTTTTCAAAAGCAGCAACCAAAAGAGTTTTTAGAAGTAGTCGAAAAAAAGTTGTGAGCACAGCTTCAACAACAGCTTCAACTCTGCTCGGGTTTAGTTTAGAGTTCAAGACAAGAATAAATGGATGTTTTTTGGCCAGAGTAGTGCCGGCCAGCAATGCGCCGCACTTGGACGTGCATCTTAGCATGAGTAGATGCTTGGAGGAATTTGCCGATGGTTGAGTTGGCATCACTTAACAGCTGAGTTTCTCTCTGCTGCTGACCACCCCCCAGGTCAACGCAAGCAGGCTGACCCATATTTGACACTTAAAGACCCTACTGGGAAGGTCCTCTCTTAGCATGTGCATTACTCCAAAGTGGACCTCAAGCTGTGTTGCGGATTCTAAAGCAGGCCGCCAATTCCATTAACTGGCGTACAGGACTTATAAATAAATAATATCAACCATTTAAGTGCCCCTTTTTCAAAATTGGCTTATCCTGTATGGTATTAATAATAGACATTTACTTTGTTAAACACACAAACTGTCTCTCTCCTGCCTGCCGTAACAACATGGCCCTAAAGTGTTTTTACACTTCTGCAGGTCACAGTTTGAGCAACGTTTTATATTGGACATGTGAAGCTGAGGTTTACTGGAGTGTTATGACTGAGCAGGTCAGTTTTCAGAGAACCACTCTGCCTGCTAGTTTGTGGCTGTGTGATGAAAATCTCCTGGGTGCCATTTAACAGTGGGTGTAAATACAGTAAAAGGTGTAAATACTCTCATTTCTAAATAAACCACACAGCAGTTTATAGTCGAGTGGTGAAAACTCGGAAACCCACCAGCAGGCTCTGCGCTGAGACCCGCTCAAACAATGGCCATGGCTCATGGCAATCTCTGTCGGCATGGGTGAGTGCCCAGCCAGCCCCTACTTGTCATTGTCTCTCCCTTCCACCCCCCACCCCCATTTCCCCCTCTCTATTTCTCTATCCTCCCACACCAGCTCTTTTTGCTCTCCACCACCTATACCCCACCACACATCCACCGTCTCCCCTCGCCTCTGTTTCTCTCAGCAAGGATCTTCAGGCCACTGTTCCCTTCCCTTCCCCACTCCTCCACCCCACCCCTCTTCACCTCCAACTCGCATCCTCCTCCTCCTCCTCCCACCCCTCCACATCTCCTCTTTCTCTCTGAGAGGATGTTCCAGACGCTGCACACTGACAGCTCGGGGATATTGTGTGTGGAAATGTTCCTGTTGGACCCGCAGGCCCTTACAATCTACCGGACAAAGGCTAGTGCACCTTTGCTTAAGGCTTGGCACCTTTGACCTCCTGCTCGCACTTCAGACTTGTCACCGTGGCTAATTTCGTGCTCCCTCTGCCTTTGCCGGCAGACACATTCGCTGTAAAAGGTGTCTGAGCGATACAACTTTGACAGTCGTAAAAGTTAATGCAATGCAGTACATGTTATGGCTGGTAAACAGCAGCAAATATAAATAAATAAATGAAAGGGGAACAACATCAGAGGAGCCGAAGTCTGTCACCTCTGGGTGCGATGAGGGATTGTTTTTTTAAAGAGCATGTGGGCAGCAGAGATGTAGCTCCAGCAACATTACAGAAAATCACAAATCAAAACTCATCATATGTTCTTTAAAGAGTAAAAAACTGACACATTCAAATGAGAAACTTTATATGTTGAGACCAAATAGACAAGAAAAAAAATCCCAGAATCCCCTGTATGAAAATCAAAAACCATAATTAGTGCAGATGATTAAAAATGCTTTAATAAGTGTGTTTAAGTTTGAATAAACAATTCAAACTAGGTTAAAGTAGAATTGCTCTTTCATTATCTTTTGACTGCATAAATCATAATGTCCTTCAGCCATTTTCTATTCAATCACAGGTAAGGAAATAAGAAACTAATTCCAAACTAGCCAAGGATCTGCTGCACTAAAAAGAATATTTCCCCTGATACAAGATAGTGATTTGAGAAAATTTCTAATACTGTGCTCCTGTCACAATCAATTTCCAATTACCATAAATCATTGTTGCGTAAAGTGGGAGTCATTTGGAGTTCCACCTATTTTCCAACTCTAATATAAAGGATGAATTGAGCATTTATATAATATGTTGGAGGTTATTTCATTCATCCTGGAAGAAACAATCAAATGAGACAAAGGGAAGAAAAAATGTTTGAGATTAAACTTGTCAATTTCCTTTGGTATATATTTGGTATCTCTACTTGCACATGACTTCAGTAGGACTTTTTCTATCAGCTACAGACGTAAGAATGAAACAGGTTAACCACAGGATCTAATTGAAAGAAATCTGGCGAAGGGTGTAATGGTATATTGCACAAAAAAGGGGAAAAACTCAGAACTCAAGCCTCCATCCTGTGAAGCGTGATGGCGCTCATCCCGACTCGATCGGCTGTCACTTTTGACACAGCCTGCCAGAGTTCTCCTTCACCGATCATGGGTAACATGGTGGGTCAGAGGATGAAATAGAAAAGGCCAAGAGCCGTTCAATATTTTCCTCAGCCTTATAGCCGCAGATACTTAACTCACAGACGTCAAAGACTCAAGAGAGCATGAAAAAAGCCTAAAATGACTGTCTAAAAAGGGAAAAAAAATACAGCATGTCTCTATGAATGTCAAGATCCTGATGGTCTCTGAGCAAAAGGCTGTGATACAATTGTAAGCCACTTGCTCAATGCAGCGCGTTCAACCATTTGAACATCATTCAGATGCCTATCTAGCTGCCACAGCACTAAAGTCAAGAGCTTTTGGAGAGGTAAGCTTTGAGGAATGTTTCCAATTCTGGTGTGAGGAGCCACATTTTGTGCTCTGCTGTTTAAAAAGAATAAAAAATATAAATAACTAGGGCAGATAAACTGCTCTCTAGATATCCAGCAACTCTTATTAGCAAATGTCCACCAAAGAGGCCGCAACACTCAATCCAATACATAAAGGTGGTGGAGAAATACTGCAGAGTAGGCAACAAAGCACACAACAATTAGGTCTTCTCCCAACTGGCTAGCCACAGGAGTCAGTGAAGGCATGTATTACCAGAGCTTTAACTCTTACTCCATTATGTAGTGTATCCACACCCCGATGCTGCAATGTTTATCTACAACAGACTACAGAGCAGTTTCAAATAGCGTTTTTAGCCTCTATTCTCAAGTGCCACAGTAAGAGATTCCAATTACCCGAATGGTAAGGAGCCAGTGAGAGAGGCATAAAGTACATTAGGGATCCCCTGTAACTGCAGGGACCTTTTAGAGACTCAACTGAAGAGGGCCGGGAGACTGGAGGGGACAGTGACCCCGCATGGATAGCCTCTGTCAAAATTTGACCACGTCAAGCACAAAGGCATTATGGGAATCCAGTGTCACCAAGTCCTAATTACTGTCTGTGTTCAGAGCAAATTACTGCCTTGTTCCTCTGATTAGGGAGGAGGCTAATCTTCACCTGTGTACGCCAGCACTGCTGAGGGCCCTTGAGTGTTAGCGCTTCGTCTTCTGTAATTTATTTTTAAATCAGTGCCCGCTCCCAAGAGTTTTGAGTGTTTTGTTGTGAACCGCTTACCATGATCCCCACCGCCGCCCCCTCACCCCTAAATCCTTGACTAAATCCTTGTTTGGTGCCACAGGAAGATAAGCAATAACAACACTTGGGCATAATTGACTCGTACTCTTCTGCAAGATGTCAGAGCAAAATCATCTCTGCATATTGCTTTAGTATGTCACATACTGTACGCTTCTGCATGTTGCAGATATAGAATCCAATCAAGTTTTAAAACAAACTAACCTTATGTTGGAAAAAGTTCCCGGTCGGCAGAAGGGAAAGGGGAAAAAAACCCCAAAAAAACCCAGGAGCTGCTTTTAGCTGAATCTCTTCAACAAGAGGCATCTCTCATTTGGCTTCCAGCCTCACCCTGGAGGTTCTGCTTTAGAAACCACAACATTTGCAGATTTTCATCTGAGTGAATGTCAGTGTCTCGTCTGTGTGGGGCGGTTTACAGGTAGTGTGTTACACAGGTGTTGGTTTACACAGGAAATGGCACATGCAGGCTGATTGGGATGGTCCCGAGAGACAGAGGCACAAACATAGAGCACAGATGGGTCCAAGGGCCAGTGGGAGCAGCACCTTAATGAATACGCAGCTGAGTACTACACTTCAAAACATGCAAAACAATATTCTAAGGCCGCAGTAAAAATAGAACAAAAATCATCTGAATATCATTACACAATGAATAATTCATACCATTTCTAAAGGGACTACGTCAAAAAGTCTCTCCACTGCTTTATTGATGAATCCATTCAATATCTCAGCAGTTTACTGTTTGTATGACGAAGCATTTTAGTTAAAAATGTAAGCACTTTATTTAGCCCAGTCTTTAAATATCCATATATCTGGCTTTTTTTTTCTAATTACTTTAAAAACCCTTTACTTAAACACAACAGCCCCAGAGAGAGAAACCCTGCTAAGGAGGAAATGAGAGAAACTATAGTGAAAAATAAGTTGTGGTTATGGTTCCTGGTGTGTGAGCATATCATGTAAACAGGCTGCAACCAGGGAACACATTTACCATACCGCTATTCAGTGCGAACCAAGACATTGATTCACAACACGACACGAGTGTGAGAAAAACGATAAATGCATCACCTCAGATATTTCACACTAGCATTGGTAGTGTGTAAAAGCTGTTGTGACAGCTTGGGTATTAAGGCTAGATAGATGGAAAATGTCTGGCTGCTTATGAATGCCAATGTGACTGGGGGTGACGGGTTTGACACAAAAACACTCCACCTCAGAACAATTAGGCTGTTCTCAGGCCCCATCCAGTGTTGTCGGTGATAATGGAAAGCTGTGAGGATAACTGGTGATAAATAGACTTTAACACCCTCCTCCTTAAGAACAGTGCAGTCCTGCAGTCCTCTCATATGCTTAACTAATCATGACCATGGCCGGCAAATTCATACAAAAGACTAATTACTGTTGTACTTCACTTTAGTCTCAAAGGCCTCTTATATAAGGACTTGGGGGGTTCTCTTGCCTCTTTTCTCCTCTTGATGGTTATTTTTTTTTACAAGTAGGCCTCATGCTAGACAAAAGCATTTAAAAATTGGTGATTGCTTTCATCTGCTTTAATTACATTCAGAAATGGCATTTCTGCCACATAATACACTTCTATTGTTTCAGAATTATCTGGCTTGGGGAGTAAAATCTACAATATATGACGATGCTCCCGAGCTAAATCGCCTCTTGAAATTGAAATATGCTGCCGAAATGCAAAATAAAAAGCAAGCCTTTGCAGCTGATATACTGGAAGCTCCTTGGCTTTCTCCAGAATGCTATTATTATGCATATCCAGGTAGAAAGTTAATTAACCCAAAGCTTAAGCTAATTATGGTAGCAGAATGCTATCAACCAAACGCTTTCAGTCAGACAGCTGTCCAGAATTTCATTTGCTAATCATTTGTCTTTTGCCGGAGCATATGGTACATTTCCCTGCTATCACAGCAACAACAAACAGATGAAAATCATTAACTAAAAACAATGTGCAATGTGAAAAAAATCAGACACAGATTTATAAGGCTTTGTGTCAGAGAAAAAAAGGGGGATTTATGGCCTGGGAAGTATAATGATAATTTTGGTTTTAGCCACTTAGGATTTTAGGCAGATCACATGACTGGAGTGTGCAGGGAATTCAGAAGCACAAATATATTGTTTATATCTATATGCAAATGAGAAAGAGTGTTTATCCGTGTAAAATTAATTGCAATTTTCTATAGGAGCTTATGCAAAGAGCTTGTTCTTAACAATTTTTTATCTCCTAACACATTTTGTGCCTGTTTTTTTCCAACACAGAATTTTTTTTTATGTTGTTAAAAGTAGTACTCCCCCAGCTCTGAATTAAATCAATTATTTTCCAAGAAATGCTTCATGCATTATTTTTCTTTTCATAAAAACACATCATAGTGGCTGTTAAAGGGTGATTGATATCAGCATTGCCTTGCGACATTATCAGGCAATAAAGGCTACTCAGGTTCTAATGCAACATGTCATACACCGGCTCCTGTAGTACATTTCTATTGAGGACCTCACAAGCTAAATTGCTTTTTTCTCGCTCCCCTACATCTCAGCCAGCTTGACAGACAAATTGATCAAAGCATTGTAAAATAATATGCTCACAAAATGTCTCGGGGCAGGAGTCCAGCCCTTTTTTCATTTTTCACCCTAATAAAAAAGTGCTCTATGATTTCCTCTGTATTATGTGTCTGTGCTCCGTGTAAAAGAGGCAAGAAGAATCATATTTCAGATAACAGTAATCTCCTGTAAACAAAATGCATATCATTTTTTTCTGCGAACGCTGAGGCCATACTAAAAACTAAAGAGGGGAAAACTGCTTAACAGAGAGGCTGGTGCGTAAAGCCCCAACAGGGGTTGTTGAGATGTAATGAATTTGTTCATCTGATGGCGCCTTCAGGGCTGTCGTTAGACTGGCAGAGGAGGCTGATTTCAGGAAATGTTGCTAAGATCAGTTAGGAAGCAAAAGGGGCTTGAGACGTTTCTATTAGAAAAAGCTGACGGTCATGGTGTGTAAGCAATACTTCAAAGGCATTTATGTAGCAATAATGACATTTATCAATAACTATCTATCAATGCCACTATGCTTTTTTTTCCTGGTGCCCCAGCTGCTCAACATCAACCAACGAAACAGAAAAAAATAAACACTGAAAGCAAACACAATCATGCAAGCTTTCAAATCAAACATCTGCTGTAGGTCTCACTCTATTTTATGCACAGACGTTATCTATTTCCCTTATCCAAAAATATGCTCTTAGAGATCATTTATCACACTGACTCACTAAGCCTGCACCACACCACATCCAAAGCTGGAAAGAGCCTTGTTTAGTATGTCATAAATAAATCAATGGAAATGCCTGATCTGAACTATTACTGCTACAGGCGGGCTTTTGTGAGATCTACATGTAAAGCCGGTTGCAAAGATAAGCCTGTATTTTGTCACTTTATCTCGCCTCCCTTAATGCCTGTTTACACTGAGCAACTCGACTATCTGAGGTGGCTCCAGTTCTCCTGTCCTACAACAATAAAAGTATATTCAACTGGTCACGATAAAATCTAAACATTTTCCTAATGATTTTCAGCTCACACCTTAGAGAACCTACAGACGGTGACGTGATCCAAACTCCACTTATGACCAACGTAGCAAATGATATTAAACTGAGAAATGATCTAGTGATGCGAATCATTAAATTCATTTGCATATTCCTACTGAACCCGAACACACAAATTAAACCCTGTTCGCGAGGAGACGGAAAAAGGTGCTTGCGCATGGTTACAGGACATCTTCCATAATCAAAATTCCATATTATTAATTTTCTCACTTCATCTCATTAACAACAAGTGGAATGTTTTTACTGCTTGATGAATTTTAGGAAATAGCAGACAGTCGAGAAGGAAACACGTGTTGAGGTATAATATACAAGGTCATTAATGGGTTTCCATAAATTAGAATTTAAACGTACATTTGGAAAGGGATAACTTCCTAACCGGATGCATTTGAAATGGTTTAATTTCCCAAATCATTCAAGTTTATCAAATGTGAATCTGCGACACATGGATATTTAATTTCAATCTAATCAAAACTAATCTGAGATGTAGGATTTGGACCTTTAAAACTAAGGAATAAGTACTTATTAACGCCGACTTTAATCAGTTTCAGTCGCTTCAGTAAGACTGTCTACATTCTGACAATTTTGAGGGATGGGCAGGCCATGAAATGCAACCACATATTACATTTCTGAGTGTCAGTTGACACTCTAAACTACGGCATACAACTTGAAGGAAACATAAAGAAAGGGGAGGGAACAGTCCATGTTCCCAGTGGCCTTAGCTGACCTCCCAGACATCATTTCTAATCAACTCCCTTGAGGGTAATAAACAAGTTATTTTTCTGAAATTTCAAATATACTGCAGGAAGAATCACAACCACATGCCATCAGAAATCTAATTTCGAGCCCAACTGTATTCTAGTGCCCCTCATATTTCTAGTGCCTGCTCATATTTGCCCAACTTTCTCCAGGATATTTCTTGTGGGATCTACAAAAATGCCCTGCTTCCAATGAGGAATGGTGGCACTCCATCACAGGAGTGGATTCTGTCTGCCTGTAAATTTCACACCTTTGTTTATCACGTCACCAGCCCGGCTGTTGTACAGTACCTTTCAGCAGGTGCGACATCCATTAGGATCTGGATGGTGTGCACACCATTCTCACATCCACTGACTTGGATCGTCCCCAGGGGGCTCAGCAATGAGATGGTCTTCTGAGTGCATTGGCTCTCCCTTTGCTTCTTCATCCTGCTGCCCTGCAGAGGAAGTACAAATTACACTGTGTTTATTGACATATTTGTATGGTAACATTAACAATTTCCCACACATATTTGCATTGAATGATCTATTGAAAACCAACCGGGTCACCAACAGAAGATAACTTACATATCTGAACACCAAGCCACCCAACAATGTCATGATGTGACTTGATCCCTACATTACTCTCAAATATTTCTTTTGTGCATGGGAAAGAATACGCCTATCTAACCAATAAATCGCCCATTTTTTCCCCTCTTTCTGTTCTATATATCACATAAATGAGAAAAACAATGCAGTCTGTTCCCTTGTCTGGTGGGGGATTCCCAAGATAGCTCGACATTATTTTCAATCCGTCATTTTTGGTTGATGGCCGGGATGTTTTTCTAGCATTAAATTTGTTCCTTAGGGTGCAACTCCAATGGGATTCTGGTTTCCAGCCCTTAACAACAGCAAAAACGTGCAGCTTTTCTGACGACTGAGATGGATACTGGCAATAACCAGACAGCAGTTCCTTTTTTATTTTTACTTTGAGGGACCAAGAGATGATTGACTATGTTATATGTGAGTTTTTGAGGGATGGGGGTTATAATAAATAAAGGTCACATTGACTGTAAGAGTTTCAAGCAAGAAATCCTTTAATTCACAGAACCTCAATCTGAAAAGTGTGAATGGTACAAAAACTATTTCTCACACTGTTTTTATAATCTTGTCACACACACGCACCTTCTGCATTCATAAACTGAAAATATATATTATAATTGGCAACTGAAGACCTGTAAATATGAACTATTTTCAAAAAAAATGTACCAAAAAGATTTTACATTCTAAGATAATTATTGAATAACACATAAGAACATGTAAATAAACGTCTTTACAACTTAAAATCAAAATAAAAACAAGGCATATAAAAAGTTCTAATCATAGACTAAAGTAGATATAGAAAATACAGATTATCTATTTAATTTTGTACAAATTTGTGAAAAAATAAATTCTGATCTTTCTAGCAATTTATATATAAAATTTAAAAAACTGCACTTGATTCACTTTTTAATCACTACTTGGAATTGTTTGAACTGGCCATTTAATCGAATGACGAGTCAAAGAAAAAAATAAAAGTTGCAGTGAGCAACTGTTGTAAAAATCTACAATTTTATTTTCTCAAAGAAAAAATGCTCTTGTGTAATTCCTAATTCTATCTCCTCAAATGTGACTGTTTTCTAATCTCCACCGTCTTGAGGGATAGTAAACTGAATTTTGGGAAGCTACGCTCTGCTAGTCAGACAGCAAAAGCAAGTGGGAGCTGTAACTTTGAGCTTCAGCAGATTTTGACAGATATGTTTAACAATTTGATTATTTGTTATCACAGATACCATTTCGTAACAATAAACCAAAAATTGGTGAAGGGCCTCCACAAACCAATCAGTGTTTTTGAGTTTATGTTAAACTGGACTTGTATTTTAAAACAGGATGTCTTTTATTTTTTAGGATCACCCCTTCCTCCACCCCCCTCTTCACAACCCACCACATCTGTCATGGTATGTGATCACAAATGCGTCTGCTTCAACTTTCTTGTTTCTACTCTTGCAGCTCTCACTGTATTCATCAGGGGTTTGCCTGAACTGACAATAAAGGCGAGAAATATCTGAGCCAAACAATGGTACAGTGCACTTTGGATAAGCGTTGGGCTCACTGTCCGCCATTTAGCAGGCTGGTAATAGACTCGTAGATAGAATAATGGACTTTGGCAATAATGGCCTTCGCTAATCGTCTGTGCTGATTAAAAAATAATGCTCTCATGTTGTCGTTTCCTTCGCGGTGCACTAGTCTGTTTAGTGACTGCTTGAATCTTTGATGTTTACCCTGCTCTTCACGGTGAGGAATAACAAACAACAAGCAGCTTGTGTTGTTAAAAATGGCTGGCAGCCTCCTCATGCTCGTCAATCATTTGACTGCTTTCTCATTAGACTAGTTCCTGGTCAAACCTGCGTGATTAATTGAGTAGAAAGCTCGCCGTGTCTGCGCAGGTGTGAAAAAGCAACATGTGCTGTTAGAAATTCGGGGAAATTCGTGCAAAAACACAGGACAGGACATATGCCTCAAAACAGTTACGACATCTTGTGTAAACAAACAGAATTTTTGTGTTGGTCGACACGTAATTAATTTAAACACAGCGTCAAATAGCTGATATATACGGACACTTTTTGAGCAGCATTGTTTAACAGTCTTGACTATAACACGTTTAACACAAATATTTAGCCTTGTAGCTTACAGCTGACGGGAATTTCAGTGAAATCTTCTCTCCTCTGCAGAACTAAACGACTCTTCCTGTTTCCTCGGGCGCGTGGTTGAGCCGTCCAGTGACGGCACGCAAAAATCCGCTCTTGTTCTGTCATTGGTCGGTGGAAAGCCTCGGCTCCTCCCTCCTGCCAGGGACGGTCATAATAGAACACTTCTCTAATAGGTCTCAAGTTGGGATTTGAGGTTCTTCAGGGGGCTCCCCAGTACACCAAAGACATGTAATGATAGTGATTTATACATTTGATTTGCCTGATGTTTATACAGCAGGACAATATAAAAATGCATATTTTGAGCATTAATTTCAAACACTGTTATCATTCTGCTTGTATCTGAGACATTTATCCAGTTTGTTTCTCCAGACGGCTTCTTAGTGAGGTCTTTAGGGTGCAAGGCATAATGTTTGTGGAAGAAAAAATACTTATGTGACTGCAACAACCAATCACGCATTATGTATTGCCAACTAATGAAGTCAGCATGTTATTATAAACAATGCAAGGAGCACTACTCAATCCATTGGAGTTTCATACAGTCAGAAGGAAAGGAAGCTGAATTTTGTTGCCTGGAGCAGGCTTAGATTAAGCTGAAGCATAAATTTCAATAATTATGACAAAGTGTGTGGCATCAGTCATGTTTTTTTTAAGTGTCTGTTGTCCTCTGCAGCGTTATTTTTTTATTTCTGTGAAGCCTTCAGCTCTCTCTCTCTGCATGCCTCCGTTTGGAATGTGTAGGCCGGCATGGGCCTGTGGCCCACACCCCATCTCAGCGGTGAGGGTGGGAGCGGGGGGAGAAAACGCCACCCCTGCAGAGACCATTTTGAAATCTGTGAGGATTTCCGTGCCATCTGGACCCGCTGCCAGTCTGCCCCAGATAGTAAGGGTTGGCAACGGTACCCGACGGTGCAATATGGCTCTCTCTTTAATGAACTACTAACTGTCCCCCGTTTTAATTGATGTGACATTTGAGCCATTTATCTCTGACATTTCAATGAAGGATGATTCTCAGCCTTGCCATTTACTTTTTTTGTGCTATTTTCTAAGAGTCATTTGCATTTTTCTTCTCTAAACCTGCTTTTTGTCTCTCATTAGCTAATTAGAGGAACATGCACAATTAATAAAAATGAACATAACCTAGTTTGATATAGGCTTGATGAGAGATAATCAGAAAATCACTGTTTTTCTAACATTTATCAGAAATGATGTGAGGGGATATCTGTGGTAAAAGGTGACTTCGATGAAGCCTTGTAACCTTTATCCACATACCAACATGTAGCCTACAGTGTGGGACAACTTATGTTCGCAGCATGGGGAGAATCAAGCTCAATTAATCAGCATATGATTGCAGTAAGCAGCCCCCTCTGCTGGATCTTTGTAGCCATACTGTTTGAAGTCATTTAAATGCTGCATTCAGTGGCCAGACTTTGATAATATGCATGTTATACCCACACTAATATTTTATTTTTGTTTTATCGCATTTAATTTAAAAATAGTTTAAATGATCAATTTTAATTTGATCTAAATAAATTGCAATTACAATTTTTTAATTGCATGTTAAATTAAAGGGACCACAATCACATACATTTTTATGTACATTTTCCCATAGTGTTTGTAGAATATTATTTACTTATTTAAAGTAGTGAAAATATAATTTTTCAAAACAGGAAATACTCTTGCCAGCAAGTTTTGAAGCAAACTGCCTGAAGTGCGTGTGAGTGACATAAAAATCTCCGTATGCCCAATTGTTTTCCATAATGACAGATATTTTTAATCTTTTTAGATATCCTTTAAAAACACGTCTCCATTGATGACGACTGTTCCTTTGATTGTGAGTGGTATCACTGCCAAGGTGTGGTGCCCTGTCTGTGTCGGCAGCCGGGCTGATATCTTTTGTTTGGGACTCAAAGAGCTCCTTTTCCTGTTCAGCTTCCCTCACTATTTTTGTTTGTGTGAGGTGTTGATAGATTTATATGTTGCACAGCTTCCTTTTAGTGTACAACACCAGATGTTTGCAAGAATAACAACCCTATTTTTCTTTCTTTTTTTGTTAAAAAAATCATAATGCAAAGCTTGTTTATTAGCAGTTCTGTCCATCCGGTGATGTACGATTGTCATCTGCCCGTCTGTATCTTGCTCTCTTTTCCTGTGTTCACAGTCTCACTCTCATGTTAGCGTGGGAGGAGTTGAAGTCATTTATGATATCAGATATTCTCTTGGAGAGCATGAACGTCCTGACAGACAGAACAACCACTATCCTCTCACACAGTGGTGTGTGTGAGTGTGCATTTTAATCAGGAAAAAAATAGCTCAGTGGGCCTCACTGCACATAGAGGAGGTTTGGGGGGCTTTAACCAGAGTATAAAAATGTCATATCTGTTTTTCTAAATCAATCTGAACCGGATGAAATAAAATACCTGTTATTTAGTCATTTTTACTTTCATAATTCCCATCCTCTCAAAAGAATTAGCCTGATCGCCACGTAAGCTTCTCCACAACCACAAAGATGGGGCCAGATTTCTCTGTACCCTCAAGTGTCCACTTGTTTAATGTGCCTGTGTGCTTCTGTCCCTCCATCTCTGATATGATGTGGCTTCTCTATTTTACTGTTGACGCAGTGCTATGAATGTCTGAGCATTTTGCAAATGAAGAGGCTTGAACTCCTGACAGGCAGTGTCGCCGGCACCATGACACACTGGCCCGCACATGCTGTGCGGCATAATGATGACATTAGGATCCAGTGATAATATCAGGACGCACTTCAGATAAATGACTGATAAACCAGGGGTTGTGCCTCTCGTATTACACGCTTGACAGAGCAGCTAATCAGTGTCCAAGTGACTGCTATTACATAAATCATGAGCTCGACTTTGATGCATATTCCAACGGTGTTCCCTATTCATCACGTCATCTGGGGAAGATTCTCTGGATGACTGGCTGCCGAGCCAACACACATTTTAAGAGCACATTATGTTTTCATTAGAATTTGATATGATCCATTCCAGTGTTGATTTGATTTTACGTGCTTGGGTCATTTGATAGTGGGCTACTCAGGAGAGGGGGGGTGTATTGTTACACCGTGCGGGTTGTTTCCTTTTACTGGCTGCTTTTATTGGCAAGATGATTGTTGATAAACAACCCTGCTTCTTTACATAAAAAATATCTTTTTATCCACATGTATCTTTGTATATTTAAGAACCCACTTAACCCCTGCTTTTTGTCAAATCTAAAAGCCGTCTTTGAATGAAGCAGCTGAGATGAGTAATATTGTTTCACTTAGTGATAAAATCACTCTACGCTCGTGGATGAAGTTGGAAAGCAAATATTGGGTGTTGAAGTGAGTCACCGTGTATGTTTTATTCTCCAGTATTGGGGTCAGAGGATGTGAAGGTGGGGGTGTTAATTTAATCCCCATTCTTACCCTGAGCATGGCCACACTCTCTGAGGAGCTTTATCTCTGACAACTGTGTCAAATTAGAGAGACCACGAGCTCCTCATAAAGAATATGTCTGTCAGACTACATTGTTCTTGGCCTCTGAAATATACGGCGGAGAGGGACAAAAATAGAAGATAACACCTAAGTTCCACTGTTGGACATGATGAAATAATTTTCTAACCACGTGATCCTGACATTGAGGAAATAATAAAACTGATGCTGTTATTTATTTATTTTTTGGGAGCTTTACTGCTCGGATTCCAACAAGTTTTCTCGTGTTTAAGAAGCCCCAAGTTTCAAAGGTCTTTTTATTTTATTTTATGTTAATGAAATGCTTGAACAGACCTTTTAAAGAAAACTTTAACGTCAATAATTTATCATAATTCTGCTGTATAATTGATGGGGGTGTTACATTCCATTAAACATGGCACATAACTCCAGGTTAGTCCAGTCTAATAAGTGCCCATCATTTATCTCCCTGGTATCATCGCTTTACCACAGTCAAACATGTAAAACAACTCTTAATGTTCTCCCCAGTCCCCTATGGGTGTTTCTCCCTGTTATCATCATTGCCTCTATTCTACGGGGACTTCCTCTGGAGACAACATTTTCATAGACCTTTGACCTAAACCATATTTTCCATTTGAATGCTCTGACTAGTGAATATTTACAAGCATGTTTAATATATAATAGATCTCATCTGTGAGTATCAAGGAGCCATTTTCTGCTCAGTCAGGTTCTGGCGTTGGCCTCGGCCTCTCGCTTGTGGTAATTTTGACCCCTCTTAAAAACAAAATGACCTGTGCCTCATTTAGGCCAAGTAGTATGCATACGTATTGCACAAGTCCTAGGGGCATACATGTTTATAACAAGAAAAGCTGGCAGTCTCGAATGTAAACATCTTAGCACTGTAATATTATTGTATCAGTAAAGTCCCAGAAGGTGGAAGATTTAATAATGTGGGTGGATTATATAAGAGAGAGAAATAAAGCAGTAATTTGAAATTGTTTGGGGACCTTTTGTGTCAATGGTTATAGAGGCTAAGGGACAACTCCTTTCCCTCAGGCCAATGTTAAAAAGGCAATGACTTTTCTTGTACATGCACAGCATTTTGGAATCTACATGAATTACCACCAGAGGCTTTTATTGTGTGATTAGTAATACATAATATATTTGATTCTATTATCTGTGGAAAAAAATATGAATGAAGGTGGTGGAAGAAAAAAAAACGGAAGAACGTGTTGATGAATAATGTCTGCGCCGAAGTGAATTAATATACATTTGCAAGTGTAACAGATCTTGGGTTTGCTTCTTGGGCTCTTATACATCCACAGGGTTTTTAATCTCTTTCTTGCCGATGAAAGTCCCAGTAATTGCTATATTTCCCTTTTTGTTTCAAGGACCTTTGATGATCCCTTGGCTTGCATCAGAGGGCAAAGTCATTAGTGGAGAAATGAGCTCAAGTGAGGAGAAAGAGATTGCGGGGCTCCCAGCATGATTGGAAACTTTGGCTCACATTGGATCCTAATTTGAATTCAATTTTCGATATATGTTTGATAGATAAAGGACAATTAGAAAATATGTACTTAGAAAAACTGGTGACTTTAACGGCCCCTGTTTAGCATTATATAGACATTTAATAACTGGTGTTTGACTCTGAATTGTGATTGTAAGCAGATCAGTTTATATTTTCCAAATATAACAATTATAATAATCATCTAGAAAACATATTTTACTGAAACAGACAAGTTTTACACAATAAAACGTATATTTGTTTTTAATGTAGGAGATTTATTTGATTTAATAAGCTTTAATAAACAATAACATTTATTATTTTATGAAGCAGTAAATAAACAGTTATGTGCTGCTCAAAATTACAACATATATCATTAAATATTTGTACCATTATAAGCATACAGTGCTGGTATAAAACAGAATTAATGAGAAAAATTTAAAGCACTTTGAAAATATATAATGTTTTTATGAAGAGAATTACATTATTAATCCTCATTTTGTTATTGTTTAAAAATGTTTTATTTATTTTACAGTTTTAATTATCTTTCTACTCCTTTTATAAATGCTAAATATGCTATTAGTCATCTTGTTTTATAATTTTTAATTAAAATGTATAATTTATATTTGAGGTTTGGCACACTGAAACGTTTAAAAACCCATCTGTATCCTGAGCTAAAACACAGAGCAGTTACATTTCACAGCAGCTAAACTGGCAATATGTTTTATGCTATAATCCTGCAATCATCATCAAGTTGTTGAGGGAGGGAGGGCGGGGTGTGGGGGGTGCAGGGACATGTGAAATATGAAATCCTGTCAATCAAACTGCGGCGTACAACACTCGGTTGCGGTTGGGTGACAGTGGTTCTTTCATGTAAATCACAGACATTAGAAATAAAAGACAGGCCTGTTGACTTGTTTCATGCTGGGAATCGGTGGCCCAGCATGTGTTGCTCTGTCTGTGCTTCACTCTCCTGTGGAACCGCTGTCCCCTGGGTCCTAGCACTGCTCCCTGGGGTGCACTGCATATAATTACCCACAATCCACCCTGAAACAGCTCTCATTTACAGTAATCAACAGTCTGCACTTCAAAGGATTCATGTGGCATCAGACACTGAGAGCCAGTGTGTGTTATTACAAATTATTATTATTATTGCCTCAGAGTTACCTTTATACACTGCAGCCGATGACTGTGTTAACTAAGGAGATGATGAGATGCCTGCTTGTTTTTTTCTTTTTTGCCCATTAAGAGCTGATGAGGCCAAAGATGATTTGCTATATGCTGTTAGGAACTTCAAAAGCAGCCTTGGTTCAATATGAGGTCTGAACAACAGCAGCAAAAGCATCAGATGTTTAATATTATACAGGAGGGTGTGAGGAGAAGCTAAGCTCCATCAAGGGCTTAAATTTACATGACTAACAAATTCAGACGGCAAGAACGAAATGCAAGATCATTTGATCATTTGGCAGACGTGATGGTGGTCTGTGATAATGGTCATTATCATAAACAGAAGCCGTCATTAGGCTTGATTTCAGATAATGGTCAGTGTGGAAGCCATTTTAGCCCAAGAAAAGGCTCTCCCCATTAAAGACATATTAAGTGAATTAACTGGCATCATGAGTAGAGAACCTCTGTGTGGTATTGCCTGGAACGTAATGCGCTTATAATGTGAAGTGATTTCTCTTGACTGGAGACAAGTCAGCCAGTTTACATTTGTAATTATTTGCTTCAACCATTCTGCACCTTAGCGGGGAAAAAAAGTGAAATATATCATTTTGTTTAAAATTTATTTAAAGAAATACAATGTGCAATATTTTGTACAACATTTATAAATTGTGCTATTGTAAAAAAACATGATAAAATAAAATATTGTATGAGATCACAATTAAATGTAAATATGTTCATAAAATTAAGCAATAACATGTTTTACATCACGATTGCTTTAAAAATAGAACCTGTTCCCGCTGGCTAAATTTATAACTTTCTCTAATTCAAAAATTCCTCTTACCTCATGGCAAAATGGCTGCTGCGCATCCATAGAGAACACCTTCAGACATGACATCCTCTGCTCTCTGGTGGGAAGAACAGCGTCCTCCACAGAAGCTGCCTCTGACCCTCTGGCACTGCTGGGCCTCATCATTGCCGGTCCATTAGGGATGCTGGAGCAGGTCTCAAAACGGGCACGGCTGCACCACATTACTCCTACCACTCACTGCTGGCAGGTCCCCTAGTGGCCAGGTCATGTCATGGCATGGGTGCCCTGTGAGTGAGCTTGTACCAGGTCTGCCCTTGACATGCCCCCCTACTCCTCCTCCTCCTCCTCCTTCTCATCCTCCGTGGAGAAGAGAGAGCAGACTGTCCGGATGGGGCACTGGGGGTGCCAGCTGGTGCCAGCTGCGAAGGGAAATATCCAAGGTGGCGGACACCTGTCCTAACTTGCGCCCCCCAGCTCCCACAATGCATCTGCTGCAGCCCTGCAGACCCATCGTGGGGAAATGAGGCGCTAACCTTGAGGAGAAATGCTCCCAGCGACGCATTAAGAGAGGCCCTAATTGCTGAGCGCTAGCACTGCCAAATGACATTAGGAAGTGCTGTCGTTTACTTTAACATAATGGCTCAGCGTGTTTTTTGGCTAAACTTCCTTTGCTTCTCCGAGGTGTTTCACCACAGTCGCCATTTTGGCCCTGTCATGGCCAATCAGTAGAGAACTGGAGGAAGACAGAGATACGTAAAATCAGACATGGAAAAAACATTAAAAGTCTAGGATTTAAAACAGATATCTAACTCTGTATTTGGAGGTAAAACACTGCAGATGCAATGCTCCATACTGTGAGCCCACTATACCATGTAAATGGTCGCCATTTGTGAAATAGCAAAAGCATTTACTGTACAAGCCGGTT
The DNA here is from genome assembly GCA_006937965.1 of Callopanchax toddi. Taxonomy (NCBI): domain Eukaryota; kingdom Metazoa; phylum Chordata; class Actinopteri; order Cyprinodontiformes; family Nothobranchiidae; genus Callopanchax; species Callopanchax toddi. The sequence continues at coordinate 318,439 of SSNR01000046.1, read as the reverse complement.
GAGTTATTGTATTATTTATTCTCCTTTTTTAAAATCAAACCTTGTGCTTGCACGGCGTTGTCGTTCCAAAGAAATACTAACACGGTCCACTCAGTGTGATTAAATTAAACAAGCACGCTCATTACATTATGCATACTGTAATAAGAATAGCCCTGACCGGTCTGTAGCAGTATAGCAGGCTCCACAGAGACTGATCACATGTTATGCTGCTGTACTAGATTTTTGGGGCACCCATTAGCAGAACAAAAATCACCTTTGATTTAATGAAAGGTCCTCATTTGCTTACCGGCTCCCCTCACTTACGGGCACATGGTTAAATTAAGCACCCAAACCCCCCTCCCCCCCATAGCTGCCTCCATTCGAAGGAGACACCGTCCCCTCTCCTGCCGTATAATGCTGTGATGATTCTATGATCTGGTGTTTCAAGTCTGCGGGAGTGTCAGAAATCCACTGCAAGGTGCTTCTAATTGCAGATACACCTCAGCACTTGAAAGTAATGAATGTGAGCATGGTGAAACCTCCAAGGATCAAACGCTAGTAATACATCATCAGTTCTGAAAAGGGTAATTCGTTTCCCTTCGCCAAGCAAAATATTAGAAGTTCAGATAGGGGGTTTTATTATTAATTTATTCTCCCCCCAATACATGATTTTGTAATTGAAGAGCTATGAATAAAGTTACCCATATATCTTTGCAAGCTGCTATGCATCCGTTGACTAGACGTGGGATTTAAGTGTGTAAATATTGTCTGTAGCAAAGCGCAACAAGGATGATTCTTCCTCAAATACGCTTTGGTGATATCTTTGATTGGATTTGGAGCCATGTATTTCCCAAGATCATAGCAAATCATTCTTTATTGTGTCTCATCTTAGATCTATAGTGTTATTTACTGTACTTTTAACAAGCTTAACTCCTTGAATTTGTTTGAAGTTTTGTTCAAATAAATCCTCTTATTCTTGGCAAGTCTTTTATAATTGTTTTGTCTTAAACTGAAGAGATTTCAAATTGAAAAGACATTTGTAGCATTTTACGTTCCCACACGCTCAGAAATGTCAATGCAAACAATCTGGTGTTATTCCAAAACTTTGCTTCACCTGATCCCTCTGAAGAATATCACCTCCAGTCACAACGGGGTAATTGTGCCACAGGGACTCAGTCAAAATAAGTCCAGCAGTTCACTATAAGACGGCCTCTTACTGCTGATTGACCCCAGTAGCTGCCAATCTGTTGACCCCAGGAACGTCGGGGTAAGAAGTTCAAAGCCCAGCTGTCCGTGCATGATCTCTCCGTCTAGGCCACGGTCGTGCGCTGCAGGGGTCACTTCCCCCTGCTGCCTAAAACTGGTCTTTGCTCAAACAAAATCAGGATATGCTATGCTCCTTCAATGCTCTAAACTGCTGAAACTCAGTTGAGCGCAGAGTGTTTGTGTGTTCGGGGGATGTAATTTACAGCCCTGTGATGAATGCAAGCTACCAACCTCGTGCAGGGACCAGAGCTACGGCTGCTCATGGCATCTGCTCAGACGGTCGCTGAGGAGCGAGCATAACAATGTGCCATTCACGAACCAGATGATGTCCAGCAGCGAAGAAGAGCTCAAACAGGAAGGGCAGTGGAAGGACAAAGTGACAGCAGAGGCTGATGGACTTTACAAAAAAACAACAACCTAAAACCAAAACAACAACATAAGGTCTAAATGTGATAGAGAGATACCGTCACTTAACTGGAATGATTTAATATTTATTGCTGCAGAGCAGATCTCTAGATTAGTTCAACAATAAATTCATTGGTATTTCAATGGAGACACAAATCAACAAAGTGGTCTGCAGTTAAAGCCAGGTCTCAGAGACCTGTCATCTGTGGGGTACAGTCAGGAGGTGGCTAACCCCCGGGGGAGGGGAGAAAGTGCTGGGGGGTCTGAGGTGTAAAAACCAAGGAATTTCAGGGGCTGATAAATGAGGCTCTTCCTAACTGCATATGGTATGTGTTTTAAACTGACTCCCCCTCGGCCCTCCTTGTAGCCAGCCATCCTTCATGAAGAGTTCAGGGGCCCTCTGCTGTATGGGACCCTGTTTTGTTGCCAAGACAGGCCCCCTGCATAGGCTGCATATGGGACTGTATGATGGTGGACTTGGCTGGCTTTCATGAATTGTTATGGTGGTGTTATAAAGGCTTCGCATTGGGTCATTGTTAATTTACACTGACTTTGTAAGCTATCAGTTTTACAAAGAAAATGGTTTGTCACTCAGGATATACACCTGCTACCTGAGAATAACAGAAGTGGAATTCTAATATATCTAAAAGGAAAAGAGTCAAGAGGCAGAGAATTAAATGACATCTGTCTGACGGCTTCTTAATGCAGTCTTGAAGTCAGGACAAACCTGAAAACAGCTTTGACACCACCTTCCTTTAAATAGATTCCACTTATCGAAGTGGGTAGCCACTCGGTGCAGGAAAAAAAAAAGCTTCGCATGAACATGACACTGTGAACTTTCACAACATCAACAGCAGCACTTGTAAATTTTAACCGGTGACAGTAAGGTGACCTTTTTGCAGCAATGGGCACTTAGTATTAGTCGTTTCTACACATTACAGCTGACTATTGGCCACGGTGGTTGTTCACTGTCCTTCTCTGTATTCTTTAAAGCAGCCAGCTGGACACATATGCCCCCCGGTTATTCCACTGGACCTTTACCTCCTCTCTTATAACAGCGCCCCACTCCCTCAGTCTTTCAAATGTATTCTACTCATTGTTTACTGTACATGCGGGTCCACAGTAATAATAAATAAGGAGCGTGTGTGCCGTGCCAACATGATTGATTACGACAGGGAGGCAAGGTCAGGATGGAGGAACAGGCTAGGGCTGTCCGACTCATTGAGTTAACACTGTATCCGTATTGTATGAATGTCACCAGCGATCCTGTGATTTATTACTACAGCCACTGCTCAATTCTCCTTTTCTACCTCCCCCCTTCTTTTGGTACCTGACCGAGATACAGGATATGAGTGGAAGTGTAGACAAAATTCAGCATGTCAGTAAGCAGGTTACATTTTTATTGGGATATGTTTATTTATTTATTTAGATTGAGCAACATTTTTTCTAATGTTTAAAAATTAAACTAAAATATAAACATTTCTTTGTTTCAAACTTTTCAAAAATGTTAGCTTCAGCTATTTCACGGAGAAGTTTCTGAAATTGTAAATAGTTTCAAAATAGTAGTTTTCCAATTATACAACTGGAATTTGTATTATGTAAAATATCTTTAAAAATACTTATACTATTAGAAACATAAAACTCACACAAACAGGCTTCACCTGCAGACCGCAGCTCTGCAAATTGAAGGAAGCTAGAAAAAAAAATCTGAAAAGACCCACTGAATTGTTTATTTGCTTGAATAACACACCAAAAAAAGTCATTGTCACTTTCAACAATATATACTGAACTACTCTTTCTTTTCAGAGAATCTAACCTTTCGTCTTGGACTGAATACACAATGCCCCTCTGGACCTCTGGACTGCTCACTCTTTAGTGCATGTCAAGAAGACACCAGTCTGGACTATTTCCTTTGGGAGGTGGGTAAGCAAGCGCCACGCTCTGTCAGTTAGCGTAAAATGTTTCAGACTGAAGATGGATGGAGACGACGTGTCACTATGGCTCAAACGGGCTTTCACTGCTGCCATGGCCATGTCCTGGTCACATCAACCCAAGCGACCGCATCGCTAGGACCTGTCCTTCCTTTTGAGTTAGCATATACACTACATGACAGAGCTTGTGGCCTTCACTCACTCGGGGCAGCTAGAGAAAAAAGAAAACAGTTCTTTTGGTATGATAGGTCATCTGGAAGAAACTGAATGACTGATTTGTTTTGTTTTAGTAAAACTTTCCCTGTTTTGCTAGGAAATGAAATATGTCTACAGGGATATGCCAACAGTTTTTGCACACCTTGATTTCCAATCAGAACAACACAATTTAGACAAACAAGAGAAAAACTTGAAGGGTTCTGATGAGCGAGGAGCTTGACATGGAAAATCTTGGGGTGCTGACCTCTTTGTTTGACCTCCCTGATATGTTTCCACAGGCAATTCCATAACTCTCTAGCCAACATTTAAATGCTTCCTGTTTGACAGGAAGTTCCACATCACTCTGTGGGACTTGAGCTAATGTTCAACTGTGCGAAACGGCAGCACGCAGAACCCACAGTTAATTTATATCACGTCTCATCGCTTTTTTGTGGAAGACTGCTCCCACACATGTACACATTTGGAAAGTAACATGCGAGCAGGGGTCTTTTTTGTCGTTCCTCTGTGCAAACACACACACACACACATTCCCATGCCGGACTCAAAATGTACCCCTCATTTGAGTTGTAGGTAGTGTATGCAATGGCCATACACACTTGGTGAAGTAAAAGTCTCTGTATGACAAGATATTTTTCTCACACTTTTACTCTCCCTCCCTGTGTCTCTTACTCACTCACTCACTTTTTCACTGTGTTGTTATTGGAATGTGTGTGTGTGCTGGTGCGGACTGTGAAACTGATGAATGACCAGCCATGGCAGATTCATAGTCCGGATCTTGGTGCAGCTGGAGAGGAAACTAATGGCAAGCTGGGACTATGGAGGTCTCAGAGCTAATACCTGTCTCTTCCATCAGGAGACCTGGGGGCATTTTTTTACACCCAGCCAAATAAGAGCCACCCCCCCACCACCACCAGCACTCCTACTTTTAACACCTTCCAACTCCTCGCTGCCACCCCCCCCTCAACATAAACCTTCTCTTTCATGCACATACGCATGCATGCAGGCACACATGTCTAGTCAAGCACGCGAACACGCAGCCTCACAAACACACATACACACCCCTGCAGAGTCCCCAAACTGTCCAAACTGTAGGTTGCTGGGGGAAGACTTTAATAGTGAACGGGTGGCCTTACAGGTACTGGGCATCAGCTGTCTGAGAGTAAATGTGCAGCAAAAGGACAAGGATGGGCACTTAAAGTGGACATTGGCTTTTGCTCCCTGCTGATCAGCCACACCATGAAACGCTTACTTTGTGCAGAAGGTGAATTCATGCAGGTTAAAGTTGTACCGATAGAAATGGTGTTTTTTCCCCCCAACTTCTATCCTAAACCCACGTCTCAATACATATATTAATGTTTGCTGTCATAGTGTATGCCTCCTAGTGTTATCCTCATTAGTGTTCTATACTACGCTCATCCTGAGAGCAGGCTGTGGAATAGAATCAGAGCGCTAGTGGAAGTCATTAGTCAGTTTTGAGTGTGCATATGTTCAATTGACCTGCAGTATGTAAATTCCTGCAATGCTGGCCTTGCATATGGGCCGCGTGCCTCACTGGAGGCCCGTCCAGCATGGTGCCTCATTACAGAGCGGCTTTCCAGAGTCCTCTCTGTTAATTAGAGAGCCTTTGTCCGTCACGTGACTCTGCTGCTCTGACACTCTGAGGTCACAGTAAGGACTTATGGATCTTCCTCCTGAAATGTCCGTTTGTCTCTCTGTCAACTTGCATTGGACCGTCTTCCAGCATTTTTCACTCTTTTCGGTGTGCTTGTCGGACAGTTCTCCGATTAAGCTCATCTGTCTGCGTTCATGGTCAAAGGTGGGGAAATGTCACCAACTTTCCAAAATCATTGTTTTGGTTAATTAAATCTGTATTATTACAATCTTCTGTGGAAATGAACAAGGCCTGCTTGTTTTCTTATTGTATTCCTGTCTAAAAAAAATTCCCCTTTTTCTACCTTTTCACCTGCTTGTCAGACCCGCAAGATACTCAGAGAAATTATCTCCAAGGATAACAACAAAGCGCTGTCAAGATAGCCAGCATCCTGCGGCTTAATTGTTATTAATTTACTGCAATTAAAATGTGTCTCTCTGTCTGTTTTTTTCATGCCTTGACAAGCATGGATATTGTTTACACGCGATGAGAAACTGTTGAAGAACATTTCCAAGCAATGTCACTGTCTGTGCATAGCTCTAAGCAATTCCGGCACACATCGCGATAAAGCCCATATTTGAATAGGAGCGGATATCAAACACATTCATTAGGTTACATGCTTCACTTGATTAATTATATCTGAAGAAAATTGCGGGCACTTCGGATCTTAGTCTGGTAGTATCGCCATGTGCCACGGATCCCTAATTTCCAAAAGAAAAAGGAGGGAGGGGGGGGCTGAAGGGGATTTTTTTTCTCTCTCTCTCTCAGTCTATCCCGGACAGCCTGCCTCTCTCCCTAAGGAAATGAACGTATTCAAATGTATCTCCATCAATGAGCACAGTAATTATGAATTCAGCACTAATTAGTAGATACACTACTTTCCTTGCATATTTGATTTCCACTGTGAGATGTTAATAAGGGAAGTGCCCATTTTTGTCCTATCTCATAAAAATTCCAGAGTGTTGGAGAGGGGGTGGGGGGGTTGTGGGCTGGGGGAGGCGAGAGGGAGGGAGGGCACGGGGGTGTGGTGGAAGAGGGGGGCAGATGGCAAGAGGGAAACTGGGGATGCATTAAGTATGCATAGAAGTCGAAAAAAATAAGTTTACAGATAATTGGCGTGGTTACTGAGGGGCTAAAACAACACTGCTTACCTTAGTTAACATTCTGCCGGCTAAACATGGCTTTTAAAAGACATACACGCATTGTATCACTCTTTCTCTCGTTGGCTAAATAAAAAGGCCTTTCAGCAGGAAATTAAGAGACCCCAAATATAACGTGTTGAATTGCTAATGTCACTCCCTTTACAGGGAGTACACATTAGCATATGAATAATAGACAATGCTGTTTTTTTGTTTTTATTTTCAAATGCTATGTCTTTTTCAAATGTAATGAAAAAGTGAGAGCCCAAACTGTTTTGCTCTCTTACAACGCCAAGGGGTAATTACACTATTTTCCCAGAGTGAGAGGAATAAAAGAAACCCTCCCCTTCTTTGATAATGTTGCAGAAACATATTTACAGTGCACCATTGCTTGTGATTTATTAATATTAGGAGACAGCTTTTGTTGCAATGTTTTCAAGTGATTAGCACAGCCAGCTACAGCGCGTAAATTCATAAGTGGATTAAATTATCAAAGTGGAATAAATCTAATAATATAAATGTTTATTGGAAGTGAAGGACTTCATATTTGCGGCGCTCTCAGATTAGGGAGCAGATGGTCACCCTTATGCCAGCGCTACTGTGTGAATGCTCATGTCAGAGGCCATACCTTTACCAATAACATGAACATATTTCTGGACAACACACAATTGCATTGGATACAGTGGATTTATCTAATTAATCCAATCATCTCTTTTGAATGGGGATTTTTGTGCCCATTGGTCTTCTCCTTTTTGACTGAGATTGGAGTCTTTGTGCCAGCCTGCCAGGCTGCCAGCCTAAGAGGCTGGTCTCCTTCTCAAGGAGACTGTTATGACCATGTGGTGTTTGTGCCAACCTCTGGCTGCGGCAGGGAGATAGGGAGCACTCAGGAAGAAAAAAAAAAAAAAGAAACAGAAAAACAGATACGCCGAAACTCTTCTGAACAACAATACACACTTATTCTCATAAATGCACTTGTAAAAACTGATGTATATAAATATTCCCTCACACGCACACACTCACAGATCACGGGCAAACAGGACTGCCACTCCGCGGGCTACTTAATCTGTGATCAGATAAACTACAATAAAGGCAAGCCTGGCAATAGAGGGCACGGGCTATTATGAATGATCTGTGTGTCACTCAGCCACAAACACACACAAACAGCCATACAAACATGCACACGCACACACAAAGGAGGCCCCCTCACACTCTTATTTGACTTTGTGTGTGCTTCGCTGGGTTTATTATGACAGGCTGAGCGGCGGGGAGGGAATTAAACTGTTAAGCAGACATCAGAGGCTGTCTAATGTTTAATGCAGGAGCCGGGGCATGTGCTGACTGATAATGAATACAAACAGGCCAACGTCTTATTTGTTGTGCTTTTCATTGGGAATGACTCCGATGCTTGACATCCAGCTAATGTACTGTACAGGGCTATTGTTCTAACCACCGTCTCATCCTTCCTTCATACCTCTGTCTGTTTCTTCCTCTTGTTATTTTTTCTTATTTCACATGTCCTTCTTTATTGTGCTGATTCTTCAAAGCTGTGCTGTCACCGCCATCACACAACAAGCCCCGTCTTGGACCCGACATGACAGGATAATGTTGTAATTCTCGTGGAATCACAAACTCCATCATGATAATGTGTTGATGGGATGTGGTAATAGTTGTTAAAAGGTCACCCAGTGTGCTGTAATTGGCTCTTTCATACTCCACTACGTTTACTACGACAGAAGGCATGACCTCACTGGCAGAGATGGTAAATATGCCATCTTGAGAGTGTAATTATACAAGCCAAGCCTTCTTGGATCCCTTTCTCCCGCCTCCTTTGCCCTCTCCTGCTCCTCATTTCCTTACAGTCTCACTTTAGATGTCCAAATGTAAGTGTAAGTTGGCATGATGAACGAAACAAAGCTGCAGCACAATACTGTACCAATGCCACGATTGGCAATTGTACAGTATTGTTTGGAATGGGCAATTGTTAAATGAAGACCTACACTGAAGAGACATCCATTTGAAGGAAAAATATCCAGACAAATCATTTTTCACTTCACTTTATTTAGAAATAAAAACAAAATAAAAGAATTAACTGACAGATTTGTACAAAAACAATACAGCAACCGATGTCTTCATAAATGAAATATATATTTAAGCATGTACAAACAGTTTAGTACCATTTGTATTGCACTGTGACAGCCCAGGGAATAAATAATAAATAACAATCCTACATAATTATTTTTCAAAGACAACAGCCTCAGCTCTGGCTTTAATTAGTTCAAACACACAATTAAGAAGATAAAAAAAAAATGTGATTTATGTTTTTTGGGCATTAGGTGTTAAGTTGAATCAATACTGTAATTAATACAGCGATACAAAGGGACTGTGTGTAAAAGGCATAATTTGTGTAATCTCACAGAGACAGTAAACAGATGCACAGGATGTGAGCATTCGTTCAGGTAAACCCAGCAGAACATGTTCTGTTGGGTTTTTATCTCACATTAAATAAATACGGTTAATAGTTTAAAAATATTATACACCTTTAATAATAGAGCATCATTAAATTTGAATTTTATTGTGAACTTTGATAGCATAAATATTTAATTCTTAATTAATAATTATTTGGCAAAGCGATAATGATGTTTAGCTTCTCCTGTGTTGTTCTGGGTCTCCGAGTCAGCCCCTTATTACTCCATTATGTTCTAAAAGTAGCTTCGTATTTTACCACTGGTGAAAACAGGTGCTTGCACAAAAATAATTATGATAGTAATTACATGCAGTCAGCTCTAACTCTCATGATTTTAATTTATCTCTTAAATAAACAGCCTTTAAAAAATAATATAAGAATATAGTCTGCATTCAGAATAAAATGTAAGCATTAAAAAGACAGATAAATATTTTAAGATTAAATTTAAAAAACAATGTTATTTCAATCATTTGAGCTCTTTGGATTGAAGTTAATATTTTACACATTAACCAACATTTTCTTAAGGAAATTTTAATTTCAGTGTTTTTCTTATTATTCTTTTTAAAATAAAAATCTGACTCAAATTTTCGGATAAACAACAAAAATCTAAGAAATATAAACCAAAATTTGCAGATGTTGTATAGACCTTTATTTTATTTAAAATTTTTTTCCTTTATATGTACTTTTATGAAAGTGCATGTGCTGGCTGTAATAGGGGATGCAGATCCATAGCACCTCCCTGTGGCTCTGACCATTTTCTTCCAACTGACTCCACTTTCAATATCTCATCTTACATCTGTTCTACTTATAGACTCTCTTATGTAGCTCTTGCGAATTTTATAGCCATCTTAAAATTACCCTGTTAAATTACATCATCATAAAACATTAAAAAGAGTGCTTCTTTTAGAAAACCCATCATCCAGTCTGACAATGTGCTTCATTCAGTTTAGGTGGGTATTGAAAACTGCTGCCATCACTGTAACATTGTTATGGTAACTGCTCAAGTGAAGTCACCAAATCTTATTGTAAAATCTCCTACAATATCATAATAACACTTGGAAGCGGGGGCAGCAGAGTTTGACAATAATATATCTGTGGAAATCTTTCCCCCTCTCTCCAGATCCTCAGTGAGAGGCACATCAGAGGAGACATTTGCGCTTTATGAAGTGCATTCATTTGGCCATTTGCCATGTTTCCTCACCAGAGGACTGCTATGATGAATGAGAGAAGAGAAGAAGCAGATTTTCTCTCCCACCTCTCGGCTTTCCCCTGTGATTACTAATACAGAGCCCTGCAACCTCCCACACTATATGAAAACTGTAGGCTTGCTCTCATATCCAGGGTAATCCTCAATTTCCCAGAATCATTAAACTGAGACTAGCATCTCTGATGGCTGGAGATACTTGACATATTATGATTATTATCATATGAATGCCTTGTTTTTACATTGGAAGTGGTGGAGTTGCCTTAAATATCGATGTGGAAGACTGGCATAATGGCTTTTCTGGGTTGTTGAATTTGAAAATGAAAACCCGTGTTCACACGTATGAGATAAATCACAGGGATTCTCACCCTCAGCAGTTGTCATGATGGGCAAAACAAACACGCAGGAAGAGTCAGCACTTGAGAAGTTTAGAAACAAACTTTTTAATACTTATGTGTTCAGTTTGACAGTGCCATTTTTTTTTACTGTATTCCAATCTGGAAGACATCAGTTTGTTTTACAGGCTCATTCATGCAACCATCTGGAATCTAGGTCCATGTCCCCGTTTAAAACGATCCATTGTTGGGAACTCCCTAACTAGCAGAGTCACCACAGGGCTGTGGTATGGAAACACTAAAACCTTCAAATGCATCATTTACTGTACACATAAACTCATGTTCCTGATTATAAATGCTACCCTTAGGTGAGATGGATAAAATTTATAAAGTCGAAATGCTGAATTCAGAGAAATAAAGTAGACTGCTACTGTGTTGGAGGGGGATACTCTGCTGCGAAGGGCGGACAAGAAAAAATTTATGTGGGAGAAAAAAATGTATGTTCAGCGGATCGGCTCCAAACCAAACATATAATCTGTTGGTATGCCCTCCTCTTCATAGCCTCAATCAGTTGTTCACAGTGTGTAATTCGCTGACATCTTCACCATGCGGAGACTTAGGAGAACACTCTCTCCCACTACCTCTGAGGGGAAGGATACGGAGCTGAAACTGCAGCTAACCTGGCACCTCTTCAAACGGCCAACACAGTTTACTCATGGAAAGGGGTTGTTTTCTAAAGGTAGCAAAAATGTTAGAATCAAAACTGGAATTGTGTTTTGTGCTTACCCGCTTGGTCCACAACGAGCAAGGTTTTCAACACTTAAGGCACAGTTTTCTGCAAGTTAATGACTAAGAATGTCCAGAAGCAATCCAAAACTGGAAGAGTACAAGAAAAAGAAAAAAAACACAAAAAAACAATGCAACCCCTGAGGGTTTTGTTATGAGATCTCTGCTCCATCTTCTACATGAGTTCTAGTGACAATTTTGGAGGATGGGTCAGATGAAAGACAACAGAAGGAAAGCAGGATCAAAAGCCATATGCTTTCCAGTATCCCTACTTGTTCTAAGGGGCATACATAGTGCATTGGATTCATATCAAGGTCTTTGTACAGGGAGAGACGGCCAACACGCAGTGGCCTTATTATTCTTTACTTCAATAACAAACTCACATCTACCCCCTTGCCATCAAAGGCACAGATCTCCAGAAGTGAAAATGCACATCATATATGAGTCATTCATCTTTCTTGAAATTTAAATAACTCCTTTGAACAATGTATTTGGTAAGTTGTGGCCAAATATGTAATTCCTCATGTGCTCCAATGTATAACATCCGTCTGAGACTGCTCAGTGGCAGACAGCGTTATCCCATACAAGAAATGCACCTTACTTTTCTCATTCCGCAAAACTACACCACATAACTTTTCATACCATTCAATCAACTCCCATTCACAACCCAGTAACGACATTCCCTCCCTCGCCCTGAGTGACAATAACTAAGTTGTCCACATCCATTCCACACAGTTATCTGCCCGCAGCCTATAAAACAGAAATAACGCAGAGGTTTACTCACAGTGAGGGGTTACTCTCAGACCGGACCTGGGCAGCCATTTGAAGTGACAGGGCCGCCCATCATGCGCCTCTAACGGGGTCAGGGGGGCCTTATGGGGACTTGATCCAGAGCGAGGCCAAGGGGACCGGGCCTTTAGAGAGGATGGATGGAGCGCTGGTAAGAAGGAAGGACGGGCTGATTACATCATTTTTCAGACCCACCAAAAGGCCCTGTAAGGACCTTTGGGCAGCTGGATTGACAGTTGGCCTCTCTGCTAATATATTTTGGAGTGATTTGTCAAAATGAAGAAATTGTTCCTGCTGACCTATCTCACTCAGCTGTGAGTGACTCAGTTGGTGAGTGTTGACGAGACGAGCAGCATATCGCTCACGTTTACTGTGGCTCATGGTAAATATATGAGAGCCAAAGTCATAACAAACATTCTTCTTCATGAAACGCTCTTATTTTGAAAAAAAAAAAAAGAGATGAAATCTTCCAGACTGAGGAAACGACATTAGGGGAAACATGTCAGGATTGGAGTTAATCACCTCTTCAGTATGTCTTGTGCTGTAGGTGGCGTTTGCTTCCGTTGTAGGGAAATGTTTTGTTTTTCTGCATTTCCTGAATATCTACAAATATTCCCTGAAGGCACACTGCAGTGCGATGTTGCGCCACCTGTTTTCAAGGCGCAGACGTTCCCCGGGGCCCCTCAACAAATCATCTTCCTTGTTTCTCCTGCGGGGAAAGAGACACCGTCACTTTTGGGTTTTGGGTGTCATATCATAGCTAAAAGATGCTAGAGCAAATTCGACATTTCCTTCTGTCCCAACAGGTAAAGTGAGAATCAACAAAGCAAGGGATTGAGAATGATAAAGGAAGGAGTTTTCTTAAAGAAAAAATCAAAAAACCCACCAGGCTACAAAGTGGCAACTCTATTGTTGAAGTATAACTAGAGTTTGGCTCCTTTTAGATGCTCTTTTTATTATTTGCTGCAAAAGCATCACCAGGACCTCAGCTTAGTCTGGTATCTTTTATCAGAGCCATAGACATAATGACTGACCTGGATTCAGACTACTGTTTTCAATCACCATCTTCCTCCAAGGTTATTGGCCAAAATCCAAAGGTTGTTCTGGGATTCCACTTTATCAGAGGCAGAGGCAGAGCAGCATGCGGAGTTAATAATAATTTGGTCTGTGTTTTACAGCTGTTACACAATGGACACTGTGTAAACCTCTTACGACATTAGGGCCTCTGAGTTTCCCATTTTAGAACCAAATCTGTCTCTGTAAGACAGTCAATGACAAACAAATAAAAGTTTATCACAGCAAAGAACAGAGCGAGAACATGTAATAGGTGGCCTAATCTATAATGCAAACAGTGTGTTACATTATGGTTTTTTCTTGAAGGCAGCCACTGCCGTGAAAATTCCCTTTAATAGCTCTGGTGTGAAACTTCCTATAGATTTTCATTAGTCTCCTTGTGTAGTGTGAGAAAGTAGTTACAGAGAGAGCAAGTAGGTGCTACCACACCGAACATCTGCTTTCTCCATCGCAAGCTGGGCCAAGAACACATTAAGAGCTGCAGGTAAGCTGTACAGCAGCGCTTCCTGGCAAAACTGGGATGACTGCAAGCTTGCACATTCAATATAGATTCGGCCAACATTATAATAACACTGTTCATCTGGAGAGCAAACATTTTTAAAAATTGAAAATGTGAAGTTTGGTGAATTTTCTTGCAGAAAATAAAAGGAATTTAGTTATTTACTGCTCAGCTCGGCATACTTTTAATGACGAAACTGACATCTGTCAACAATGCACTTTTTCTTTTTTGGAATTATGAATATATTTACAGTGTAATTCAGAACTCTGGTTGCCTCTAGATAGTTCAACTTCCCCTTTATGCACCTCTGTATTTCATTCAAAGCAGAACCTCACCAAAGGAAAATCTTCTATTATCCAGCCTAACACTGCAGCCTGAGGAGAAACACTGGGTAAAACAGAGACTTAATATTTCATATTGGTTAGATTATTCCTCCACACAAAGACATTTCCCCCTTTTTTTCCCTCCCTCACATTGCAACGCCCTCATTAAAAATGGGACACTGCACATTGAAACTTTTTAAAAATTCAAATATTTTCCTTCAATCTTTAAAGAGCTTATATCTAATGAACTAAGATTTAATTTGGCATGGCTTAACATCCATTTGCACTGTTCATAATTAGGAATGCAGACCTCGGTATTAAAATGAAGGGGCAAAGCCCTCAGTAAGTTCCCAAGTGAAACAAGAATTGGTTCCACTTTAAGTATTAATTGATTGGCTTTGCAGTATCCCTTACAGGAGAAGAGTACACACACACACACATGCACACACATCCATCCATTACAACCAACCACCCACACACACATTCACACAAACACACACACACACACACACAATTTACAGAGCACTCATTTCTCATCAATCTGGTGCTGCTTCATTTGCCTGTCTCTCATTCCCCCAGAGAGGGACAACCTATCTGCTAGCAGAGCTTAGCATTTGATCATGAGTGTCAATATCAAACTGCAAAGCAGGATTACACACTGCCGTCGTCAATAGGCGTAATGGTTTTACATGTGTTAAGGTTAACTCAGCCATTTAATGTGCATAGTACCTCTGAGATAATCATTCAAAAAAAAAAGGACTTAAAAATGTCACACACGCCTCGACAGACCTGGGCCTCTGCAATGATCACACGCTATACTCAGAGGGTCTTGTTGCATTTTTCTCTTTTCTATGATTTGACAGCTTATGACTATGGAATAGACAATTTCTACTGTATGAGACTAGTCTTCAAGGTATTTCATTCAAATTTCCTGCAAGAAATATTTTCTGTGATGTATGATCAGACTGTCTGCAGAGTCACCAGAGATACAATTATTGATCGTAGGCCGACCTAATATAAATTCTGTTAACTGTTTATTAAGGAAGAGCTTGAGCGCTGCACAAAGAGAACTCACTGTTGATCATTTTATTTCACGGTGGACTTTAAATTTGATGACTTTAGACACATAAAGTCACTTCTGTTCATACTTCTGCTGTTAACTGTTGAAAATTTAACAAACAGTGTCTGCCTGTGCTTTTACAATGCTTTGAATGTGTGTGTGTGTGTGTGTGAGAGAGTGTATGTGTGTGTGAGTGTATGTGTGTGTGAGAGAGTGTATGTGTGTGTGAGTGTATGTGTGTGTGTGCATCCAAGTGTAGCTGCGGGAGTCTCTTACATTTATTTTCACAAAACATAACACTCTCCCACTGTAAACCTCCGCCTGCACAAGTGACAGCTAAAAATCCCCCACAATGCTGTGAATTACGAAGCGGTCTATTAGACACATGATCACATGATGTGGGATTAGTGGACTGAAGTCTTCAAAGCTGCTATTACAACTCCTGAGATGTGATACAGGCTCCCCCACTGCTCTCTGCAGGGGCGTGTGGCGCTTCCTCAGAGAATTACCTGACACTGTCGTGTCTGCGCTCTGGGAGACAAGTGCTGTGGCTCGGAGTGGAACAGCCAACATCCGTCAGAAATGCTCCCTCCATGCTGCGCTGAGCCAACAAACTCCGCATTTAATCCCATGTGTGAGCTGCCATGATGGCTACATGAGTTGACATCAGAGAAAAGGAGTTAAGGTGCTAAGGCTGGAATGATGGGTGATAAAACGAATTACAGATTGGAAAATGTCATCATGCCTGAATACCAAGTCTCACTCAGAAATATTAATAATACTGATTTACTATTTGGTGATCAGGACTGTGTATTTGGTCAAATTAGGTGTAAATGTCCCAAAGATTATTACTGGAAAAACCAAACTGCCAAACGATGTGGAAGACACATATTGATTTTGGAGAGAATCTTTTCCCACATGGTTAAGAAAAAAACTAAACTTTAGACTGAAACAACTTGGAGATTTTACACTCAGGGTGGAAAAAATTGTATATTAGCAAGTTTACAGTGTAATCACTGCAGTATGGCCTGTTATACGGTATACAACAACAAACAATAAAAATAGAAGAAATAAAAGAGAAAAAGACATAATTTGAGGAAGAAAAAAGTGATTGCATTCTGAACTTCAAGTTACCTTTTCTAAAGCTGAACACTGGGAATTTGGACCTCCCAGCACAAACATTAACGGGCTGAAATGCAGCTCTGGATGTAACAAAGGAAACAATACCAGGGAAGAGAGCCAAGACGGCAGAGCTGGCACGCCTGTTCGTGGGACCATGGGAATTTGGCTCCCAGAAATAATGGGGTTGAACAGGGCCCAGCACCACTGCTACTGTAGCTGGGAAAATGGTGCACCGCAAGCCAGGCTCCATCCAGGGAGACTTAAAACAAGGGAGAGTAGGGGAAAAAAAAGAAATGAAATATACAGTAAAGGTTGCACCTCACAGTGTGAAGTGAGATGAGTAAAATAATGGAGGAAGGAGAAGCCTGTCTTATGTTTGTCCTGAGCAAGTGATGGTAAATCAGAAACAATGCCCAGCTTTGTGGCTGGATGTGAGCTAACATAAATACAGTATATGGACCAACTGCCACCTGGGTGGAAAGCAGAAGACAATAAAACAATAAAAACCACCCAGGACCTAAAGGGTCTTTCATGTGTACTTTAGACTATGTGGCCAAACCGTACGGAGAAATATTGGTGCATGTGTATTTATAATATTGGTAATGTTAATGCTAGCAACCCTTCTCCAGCCTAATTAGGACAATAAAGGGCTATGGGCTAATGTATGACTGCCATGCCAAAGCTAATGAATGCCTGGTGTACCTTGTTTCCTCCCAAGCGTCCTTGGACTGTCATCTCCAACCTTTTGATGTTGTATCTGATTATCCAGGCAGCGATTAATCATGATTAAGTAAGCACCAAGTCTCTGAGAGAAAGAAACGCAGAGAGGGTGGGTGGACAGCAGGAAAGTTGCCCAGGTTCAGGCCTTAATTTCTAGGCAGCGCTGTCTCCAGCTTCTGCCAAGTGGACACTGGTAATGAGACAGCAACGCAAAAACCACGGTGCTTTTTTAAGTGTTGTGAAAGGGAAGATTCATTATCTAAGCCAGCCTTTATCCAAGCCATAGTTGAGGCTTCCAAAGAAACGCCTCTTGCCTTCTGTGGTAACCACCAACATTTTCACATGCCCAGTGCTATTTGACAGCAGTTTCTGCATGTTTTGTTGATACAGAGACTTTTCAGTATACCTCTCCACTCGCCTCTTTTCCTCCTCTCCCAAAAAAATGTTGCTGCTTTGATATCAGTTTATGGATTATAAATGGGTTGGAGCATTGCTAAGGTAATCACCTATTGGCCTCCATGCATTTCTAATGTAACCTAGTATGCCCATGCTCACAGAGTAGGGCTGGCTTCATTATTCCAAGGTGCTGAGTCTTTTGCCAGAACCATGCCTTTTCAGCGAATAGATCACCCTTGTGACCAGAAACCCTGATGCACCGTCTGAAAGCTGTAGCTGTTTGCCCAGGTGCCAAAATAATCAAGTTCAGCTCACATGGCAGGTTATGAAAGAATATTAACTGTGGGAATAACCTGATTTGACATACGTCGCCCGTATGCATGATCAAATAAGAGCACGCTCAGAAAAGGAGTTTTCCAGGTAGGCCCACTGGCAGGGAAGCCTGGGCTTGTGATGACACCAACTCAATCATTGCTGCTTTGAAGTCAGAGGGGTCAGTGTTGTAATGGATTTGGACAAAGGTACAATGATTTTCTCTTTTTGTTTTCCGACCTTTTTCTGTTAATGCATTTAGCATTCTGCGTCTGTAATGGATTTCCCAGCAAAGAGGGAGAGGGGAAGCTGTTGTTGAACCACTTTTAATGACGAACCAAAGGATGTAGAGCAGAGGTGCACATTATTGCCTCTATCAATAATACAGCTGTTTAAGTGGTCCACTTGGACTATAAGCACATAATACTTCCTTTTCTACCACACTGCTGCCGCTCACTGTGAGAAGAATTTCCTCCAATGAGGTCCGATGTGAAGGAATTTGTTTGGAGTGCTCTTACTGAAAACCACACAGGCATGCCATGGTTTTTGTGTCAAACTTTGTTTCTGTTAAATAGAGCTGAAATTTGATTTTACTTGGAGGACTTAAGGTTTCCACCTTCAGATTCTTACTACCCATCAATCTTTCCGTTTTCCTTCCCGATACCAGTATTTCAAACCTAAATTATGGCAAATGGTGTGTGTTCTGTGTGTTGTGAAGGAAAACAAAATAACCCCTGATGAGTGTGCTCTAACTGAACATTTCCCCCACAGCTTAATGTTTAGGTGGAAAACTTCCCGACCACAAAGACATAAATCAGCCACCCTGTCCTCTAAGTTTCATCATAGAAATGGTAAATTGTGTCTCAGAGCCAAGATGAAAACATGGAAAAAGAAAGAAGCGCAAAGTTACGTATCTTGTAGCCATCAAACACAAGAGGAAATCGAGGAGATCATCACATAATTGGCTAGAGTGTGTGTACACATGTCTCCCTCCAGTTCCAGCACAGTCTTTCAGTTCAACACAGGCTTTGAAATGTGGATTCAAAGCTAGCGGACTTCCCTGAATCACTGAAAACCCTCAGGACGTGCTTTGGCCTTTGCGGAGGTGGAAGCCAAATATGAGTCTGAGAAGATGAAGCACCCTGGCCTATCGTCTGTTCCTGGTAGGTGTTCACTCCCGATAAATATTTCATTTTGGAACAAAACAAATAACTTGACATAATTCCTCCCCCACTCATTCGAGAGGAATGACAGAGTGGCTGATTTACGCTTGGAGAGAGGTGTAAAAAGAATCGAGGCGTGCTGTTTTTCCTCTAACCAATATCTAATAGATGTAACCCGACGGGCTAACAACTGTTTGTCTTTTTTCAGGAAACTGTGAAGTGAGGACACACTTGGATTTGTACAAATTGCTCACTGTGATTTGTGAGAAGCTTTCCGGCACAAAACTGTTAAGTAATCCTGGTTTGAAATCAGCTGAACGGACTGCAACCCCCCCCCCAAAAAAAAAAAAACCCATAACTTCGCTTATTTGCAAATGGAAAAAAATGAGTGTTTATCCCTCATTCAGACACCTTTTTTTTAACCTTCAAGAGGATTTGCAGGCTAAATAGATTGACCTAAGCCTAAGTTCTATCTGAGACATGAAAGGACAAGTGACTTAAACTTTAAATCTACTGTGAAAGTGTATTAACCACTTAACTATTCTGCCATTTCTTTCTTCATAAATGCTCGAGGCTGTCTCTGCTTTGTTGCATTTGTCAATCACTGTAATTTGGGCTCCATTTCCAAAAATAATTATCAGGTGAGTGGCAGCCCTTTGCCTGGAGTGCCAACTTGGAAGCGATGTGCCCAAGAGTATTAATTATGCCGCTCAAAATATGAAGTCTTTTAATAGAGAGGCTGACGTGACATCATTGTTTAGATTCTTTCTTCCCTACAAACATGACAATCACGGCTGTCCCTCTGGTCATCAGCAAAGATGAGGAGGAATTGTCAGAGGAAGTTATTAACAAGCTGTGTACCATGTGATAAAGTCAGCCAGGCTCTCACTGGTACCACGTCTGTTGATTCGCATTGAGGAGAAGCAAAGAGCGAACGAGGAGAAAGTCAACAACTTCAGCACAGCAGCTGTAAGAGATGCGGAGCGAGGTGGAAATTCGCGGTGCAGCTCGTGAGGGGGAGGCATTATGTGAAAGCCTCAAATCTTTCAAATCCATGTACAAAAATGATTGCTGAATGTAAGTGTTGATGCTGTACTCGGAGGAGCATCCAGTTTTGTACAGTAGCCAGCCTAAATCTCATTTTCCCTCTCTCCCTCTCATTCTGCCAATCAAGAGCTCACAAACAGAGCTGCACTGTAGTTGTGGTTCACATTCAGCAGTTGCTTCTGTGAAACCCTAAGAGGGAGAGACAGCTTCCAGGTCTCATTAGCATCCAGTAGCAGCTAATGCTGCCTCCCTATTACTGTCTGAGGAGCTGAAATTCAGTTGGAGATGAGCACAGCCCAGGGGGCTTAGGGTTGCCAGTTTAATTAGTGCCTGATAATTTCAATAATGAGTGACAATTCATTGGGGCTTTTTAGGTTGGCCCACTGTTTGAGTGCAAATCGATAATCCTCTGTTTCTTCCCCCACTCTCACGAGCAGATAAAGGGCGAGTGTGTGTATGTGTATGTGTGTGTCTATCCCTTTGCAGAAATTTAATGAAAAGAATCAACTTAGAGAAAGTCCCTTTGAAACCAAGTAAAGAAAGCCTATGTGATTTGATTTGCTGTTATTGGATGAGCAGGTGGGTCTTTAGTTGCTGTCGTGGGGTCCAGAGTAAAAACAATTTGCCTGGAGTGATATGGGGTAAGTGAGTGGAGGTTGAGGGCTTTACACTTGTTTTGTGCTCAACCAAATGATGCCCTCGTGCTCAAAGAAGAAACTCACTCTTATCTGTGACCATGTGGGCAGGATTCATGTGTTGAAGTATTCTGAAAATAACCCCTCTAGTGCCACGGCAAACCAACTTCCTGGATGTTTTCTGCAGCGAACATGCAAACTCTAGGAAAATGAAGTGATGATTAACGGTAATTTATTCAGTTGCCCCTAAGCTCAAAGACTTAGTTTACCTTGATTTCTCGAGAAAGGTGTTTAAACCTGCTGTAATTTGGTGACAGGCAACATGATCCTGCTAATGCTCTGCAAGAAGTTGTGTTTTGCTCTGGAAGCTACTTCACAGCTCTGCGAGTAGAAGAACAGGTGAGGCGGGATAAAGTTTAAGCAGACACTTTTCAAATTCACAGAAATAATTATGCAAGGTAGCATGCTGTTTTACAGTGTTATTGAAAATGAAGAATTAATTTTAGGTGTCACAGATAGTGCATTAAATCACCAATTAATACAATTAACCACATAACACCCAACCTCTACCTGACACTTGCATTGTAATCATTGTAGAAACAGGAAATAGGAGCCCATTATTCCTTAATACACATTCTCCGCCTTAAAGAAAAAAAGGCCTGATGCACGAAGAAATAAATTATCACAAAAAGATCTGTGAAAACACACACACACACACACACACACACACACACACACACACACACACACACACACACACACACACACACACACACACACACACACACACACACACACACACACACACACACACACAGATTGGCATCACACCTGCCAACATGTGGTGCAGAACTCTTTACCTGCGCAGCAATGATTGTGGAACAGCGTCATTGCCCTTTGTGACATGTCTGCATTTGACACGCTATATGTTGCACAATGTCCTGTACAATACTGAGTCAGCACATGAGTTGCCTCTATGTTCAGTCTCTACCATACAGCTCTGGAATGAAAGTGCAGTGAGAGCATGCAGCATTTCCTCAGTCAGTTAGCCTGACATATTGTGAAGGACAGTAGCCTAATTATTCCCTGGCAGTGGCACAGACCTGCCAGTCCTTTCAGATTGAGTTGAACCACCGAGGCTAGAGTTTGATTCCTGAGTGTCTGCTATGTTTTGAGTCAGATAGGATCATGTCCACTGGAGATTTAATTTGGACATTCAGTGGTGTGAACCCAACCCCTTATTACTTTCACCCCCTCATCACCCTGACCTGGAGTCTCCCTCCATTACAGGCCCAAGAAAAACAGCAATCATCACGTTAATACAAAGAACATCAAGAGACTATTGATTGTGGTTACTCGTCGAATATTCCCTCCATGACATGTGGTTCACTGCCCCCTTCGTGCTCGTCTGTGGCAGTCTTTTTAAATATTCATGACGATGTTGCCTTATGGTTCTGCTGCTGAATTTCTAATTGGGCCGTCAAAAGAGATACAACATGCCCTTAAGCAGGACCGTAACAGCGGTCAGCTCAAACAGAAATTGTGTGATTCAGCCAAAGGGCTAATTAACGATTAGCATTCACTGTTTACAAGGGGTTTTACCTGTGGGCCAGGCAATGGCTGAATTGAGCTTAAATCACTCCATTCTGCCTTTGAAGCTTCAAGAGCTGCCTGTCCATATCATAATGACTGGGAGGAGAGAGGGAAGCGCTTCTACTGTGTAACAACATAATCATCAATTAAGGCAGGGAAATGGCAAGAAGTGAGGATTTTAGCTCATTAAAAAAGCCCAGAAGAAAAAGTATCCCTGGATTTATATATATTTTCTGTCTCTCCTCTGTCAATGTCTGCCATCTTTGGAATTCAAATGATTTTGTCTTTCAAGATGAGTGGAAATCCTGAAAATATAATTCAGAGACCCAGAAGCAGACATTCCCTAATAAGGGCTAAAATATGAATGACATTTGCTCCATGAAGATCCAGAATGGAAATGGGATTGCCAATGATTTAGTCCTTCTTATTCGTTTCCTCCCTGTCTGAAATTTATGCCTAACACATTTTCACAGCCATTAGAAGCAAATTAATGTCAGCGAATAGCGCGCAGATTCCTGAAATTATTAAGGTTGTTGCCAACTTATGGCTAAAAAATCAAAATCACTATCACTCATTCATATTGCATAGCCTGAAGCCATAATTGCTACTTTGAATAAGGCATCCGTGTGTCTGTAGATTGGTCTGAATATTATAGGTTTACAACACCTCAGTGTGCACCCCACAGCCAAAATCAGTTTATTGTTTTTTTATACAATAAAGTAAAAAAAGCATATTTAAATCCAACATGATGCAACAGTTTTGGTGATGCTGAACGGAAACATTGAGAATGAGTCTTTTGTATGTCCAACATGTCACCTTTGGGGAACCCGATGGTGAATGTGGACCATTGTATACATCATCATGGAACCACTACAAGGACATACAGTAGCTCATGTCTTCAACGGCTTTCCAGACATTAAAAAGAATATCAGATTCCCCCAACTTCTTTGAGGATGCACTGCCTTTGAGAAAGGACTTCTTTTGAGCATATCAAAACGTTTTCATCTCTCTCATTTTTTTAAATCTATTTTTGCCACAAAGTAGGGACTCAACACAAACTAATTCAGGGTGATAAAAGTGCTGGTGCGTATTTCCTGCGTATAAAGTACAAAGATGGCTGATAAAGGCCTTATTAGACAACCATCATTACTCTCACTTTAGCTTGAAAACGTTGACTGAGAAGAAGCATTATGTCTTGATTTTTTTCCTCTTTTTTTGCTGATGTGGCTACAAGCTGAGGTGATGCTGAGGCTTTCCTCCTGCTTTCGGAGGGTTAGTTGAGCAGACCTGTCAGTGATGATATACAGACAGCAGGAACAGTGCAAACTCAGGGATAAGAGTCAACAGTAATTAGAATCTATCTGGGGAGGTGGGGGCTCCCGTACACATCACACACACACACACACACACATACACATGCTTCATCTATATGCGTACAAGTGTGTAAACACTGCAGCAACGCTCACCACCTCAGAAATGAATGTATATTTAAACAAAAAACATATAAAAACTTTAAATGAGCATAAAATGTATACCTTCACATGCATGCATTATGCACATTTGCACAAGCATGGAATTTACTCCCAAATTTCTCTTTTAAAATGGAGATTTTTCCTCTTTTCCTTAATTGCTCATTAATAAGATGGAAATATATTTCTGCCACAAAGTTAGAAAAAAAGATGCACTCATTGAGAAAGCCATAAATCTAAACATTTGAAAAGGAATTAGTAACAGGGAGCCTCCCATTCTTGTTCTCTGAAAAATTAATGCAGCGCATGTTATATTTATTACAAGGCCGACTGTCATTCATTTTACCCAAACTAACAGAAATTAAAAGTGACAGCAACCTCATCAAGAATGAATGCCATTGTATTCTACATGGAGCAGACGAAGACAGGGCAAAAATCAGATAATAAAACACACGATGCATCCATAACAGGGAGAAGAAAATGCTGTGAATGAAGGAATGAGGGCACAAGAAAATCTGAGAATACGAGGCAAAAACACAGTTTCTGCAACTTTTACTTGGCTGCTAATTGAAAGTGCAGTTTTAAAGACAAAGTCTAATTTGGAGTCTGACTGATAAAAAATGAGCAAAATTAGAAATGCACAAAATCATGTCAGTAAATAAACAAGATGTGACACTAAAAGTGACTTGAAATGTTTCCCATTTCCACTTCAGATCTATTTGAAGAAATGTTTTCCCAGATTTGTATAATCGCTGGCCTCACTCATTAAAGGAGAAGGGTTCTGATCTGAGTATGCTGCTGCTAAATGGTCAGGTTCCCATGTGAGGGAAATAAATGAAATATTGGTTTATTACGTATTTAAATCTCTCTCCCCAGGCTGTCTTACACATTTTTTTTTCTTCTGTTGGTTTGCATTATAATGTTCACCAAACAGCTTTTTCTTAACTAATGGCTTGTAACAACGTGGTCCTGCTTTCCCCCTCTGCTTTTGGTCTAGATTTTCATAACAAATTACTGTGGTACGCCAAGGGAAGGGAGAGAGCTCCAACTTCCTGAGGAGGCAAAAGGGAAAAATTCATCTTTAAGTGGTACAAAGTTGAGCATTGCCTGTGGAACATTTTCACAGTGTGTGTCCGTTAAACATTGAGTAGACAGTCAGCTGCAGATAATAAGTCAACGTTGTCAGGGAGCTGACAGTAACATTTGGTAATAATAAAAAATCCATATTGCATGCTGCTTCTTGGGAAAAGATTTTTCAACAAAGTGTGCTCGATTCTGGTCCGTGTTTCTCTGACAAACAATGGTTTTATTCATCCTGTTGGCATATTAAGTCCAAGGTCACATTTGAAATTCCAGACTGCTTTTGTAAGTTCATAATCTAAGTCCTATCCATCAAAATGCTGATGTCTCAAAACAAACAGAGGGCTGAAAGCAGAGATACAGACCGGGACGGGCCCTCTGAATAATTGTTAAGGGCAGCCCCCTCGCTCTCCATATCTCAGGTGTGTGATTAAAATCAATTAAATCACTCCTCTGGTGTCAACCGCCCCAAATCTCCTGACAAATGAAACGGTGCTTTAGGAAGACGAGGATGTTCCTGGTCCTGTCGTGGCTCGGCTCATATTCACAAATGAGATTAAGATTGGGCTGCTGAGGGATTTCAAAGGCCTGTTTTCCATAAGAGCATGAAACAGCCTGTGAAGCCCGTGTAGGCTGCAATAAGTAGACTTGAAAGTGTCTGGAGCAGAGATCAGCTCCCAGCCCACAGTGAGAGTAACTAGCTGGTAAAAATGAAGATTATTTACCTGCAACTATAGTAGTCAGATGTTTGATGCGTAATAATAAAAAAAAAAAACACCAAAAAGCAAATGGATATAAATAATCCATTAATTCTTAAAATCCCTCAATCTGTTTATGATAGTTTGTCTGATGCATCCGTTAATGAGTTATTCATTCAATATTAATATGCATTAAATTGTGTTTTGAGTCGATACACTTTTCACCAGAGCAGAATTTTCTGCAAATCTTCAGACAAATTAAGCTATTTACAAAGCATCAATATGGAATCATTAATATCCCTTTGTGTATTGTTCTCTATGGTCTCTGGACCACCCCTCTTTTTTCCTTCTTTTTCTCTCAATCACAACAAGCCTGTTTGGCTCGTGCTTCAGATAAGAGTCGAGGTTTAAGCCCTCCGCAGGCCTCTTTATGACGGCAGTCGGTGAGATCTGCTGATCCCATCTCCAACGGGCCTCTGTAACCCCCCTTTGCAACATTAGGCAAAAAACGCTAAATCAAAGTGTAGAGTCAGCCCAGTGTGTGTGTTTAACATCCCCCTGCTCTTGTCACCAATGACCAGGGGCGGGCCGCCACGTGTCCTTGCCCTATCCCCCGGTGTCCTATCACTTCTTTATCTGTCCACGGGGCATGGCCGCTCTCCCAAAGACAACCACACATGCATGCTCAAGAAGGGTCTTTTTTTATTCATCTCAACACCCACGGAGAAAATCAGACATCACAAATTGTTCCCCTACAGCAGTTGTTTTATTCATGATTGCATTTGATATCTGTTTTTCTTGTTGTCGTTTTCAAATTTCTTCCTATTAGATTTTTAAAGAATCAAACAGAAATCATTTATTAGTTCATATATTCTCATGAAAAACAGAAAATTATTTGTATTCAATTTTGAAAAATTTCCTAACAGACAAACTCCTTAAATATGCTGTGAAAATGTTTCCGAAACTGCGGAAAACTTATGTAGGACACTGACCTGTATTTCATTTTGAAGAGCAAAGGAAAAAAATATACTTTTTAACTCTGAAGTTCTTGTGGGAAAACAATAACAGACAGTATGTTTATTTGCGATGAAGCTACACAACACAAAGAAAGAGCAACCACACCGAGGGATTCTCCCTGACTCCTGAGAAGGGTACAACCAATATTCCCAAACCCATGCCAGGACTTGTGATTCTGCTGTATACTTATTTTTTTCTCCTTTATGAAGGATGATCAAATCAAGCATGGAAGTGCGTTTCATCAGGCTGTTGGAGGGGAAAGAGAGACTTTCAAAATAATCCCTTAAGTAGATGAGAATTCTTCATGTTTTTCACAGGAACATGCAGCCTGTTTCATGAGAGCGCAGGAAATGACAATTATGTGGAGATGCTATCTCCACGAAACGGCACAACCTTTTTGTGGAACCACGCACGCACTGTGGCCACGCTGATCTAACGGTGTTATTATTCAGTCTCTTGACAGGTCATATTTTGTCAAATGAAATGCTGAATTGCTTCATACTCTGCAGAGAAGCTGAAGTGATACATGTAAGTAGAATTAAATTACTCTATAGTATATTACAGCCTCAGTGGGATTGTGGCTGTTCCTCCATTTTTAATAAGCGCTTATTTCCCAGGGGGCTTTGTTGGGCACCGTGGGTCAACAGTGTCCAAGAGGGCAAAGCTTGTTCACCACATTCTAGAGCCCTTTAATTGCTTGAGGTTATGTGTGCTATTATCTTCCTTTTTCTCTTTCATTATGGAGGTGCAGAGGTTCGGATTGACCCGTCCTCTCAATTTTGAAAGCACTAGGCGCGTTTAGTGCGCTTCAATTAAGCGTGCAGAGGAGTGCTCTGATGAGATTTATTAAATTAATTATTCCAGCTCGGCCTCGGCCCATGCATATATTCGCTTTTTTAAAACATTTCCACGGGTGTCCCAGGCCCGCTCTTATTTATTCTGTTGTGATAATGTTACAACTGTAACAGCAATATTTTCAGAGCTCCCAGGAGTGCTTGGTCTGACTCAAACATAATAACCCACGGCAGTGTCTGTCTGACTCTCAGCCATTCTCATTCCTTCTTGCAGCTGATGCCGTAACCCTGGCCCCTTCCCTGCAGGCTGTGCTGACGGCTGGCTCAGAGCAGCCACAAACACACACACATGCACACACACACACAAATGCACAGGAAAAAAAGACCTGTGGACCTGCATTTGCATGGACACAAATGTTCACATGCAAACATATGCAAATATACTCATGAACACACGCTCATAGAAGTGTAAGCACTTACACACAAACATGCACCTATATTTCCCCTTATTCTACCTGATTGCCTGTTTCTAACTTAGTTTAGAATTTGAGAAGTGTACTATTGTGGGACTTTTACAAGCTGGGGTTAGAAAACAACAAAAGTCACTGCAAAGTTGTGTTAGGAGACCAGTTCAGTGATTGAAATGATTTTTGTACCTATTTTACTCCAAAGTGGCTTGTAAACATCATTCCCAAGTTAGTGTAAAGCTGAGCCTTCTTGAGGGGATTTGATCACTTTTACCCGTACTGACAAGTCTTCCCTTTGGTTCAAAAAGGGAGAAAGCAGACGACTGATCAATATAAACACAGGTGTTTGGAGAAAAGCTGCGGATTGATCAGTAATAGTCCCTCAAACTGGAAAAAAAAGAACAAATCACAGGAAGGAAAGTGAAAAGTTAAGTAGGACACTGTCAGGGATTCCCTGGGTGTGAGTCTTGGAGAAACTGCACAGCACAAATGAAAAAGAACAGAGGAGAGCTGGTTGGGGAATTCAAAAAAGAATAATTAAAAACTCAAATCGGGTTCTTAACTGTGAGAAAGAAAAAGAGAGAGAGACGGAGTGAGAGTGGGTTTTTTAAATCCACCAACAAGAATACACTTGGATGATAACTGCCTCAGCCGTAGGCTATTAAAATATTAACCACCGCTGTCCGAGCTGGGACTTTCCAAGCGGTACTGAGCAGTATCCTCCCCGGATGCTGGGCCTGAGAGAAAGGCTCTGCTCCTGCTCGTTGCCCTGTGGGAGGCTCAGGCTTGCATGAGGAAGTGTTTTAATGTTTCTCAGATGCCTGGCGTACTGAGAGCGCTTTGACAAGGCAACTATCCTGGGTGTGATTTAAAGGTGTGCACAGGGGGAGCAGGTACTGGAGCTGAGGGCCTCTTAAGATACTGGGTGCCTTATAGAGAAAAAGAAGCAAACTTTGAAAAAAAAGAAGAAAAAAATCCCTTGTTGCTGAGTAGAACTTAAGTCCCTTAAGTTTGGATCATTTTAAAAAGATGAAACAAAGGCTGTGACGCACTGCTATACCTCAAAAAGTTCACTCAGCACTTGAATTCTTAGAATAATCTAAATAATACTCATTTATTGTGAATGTAAACGTCCAAAATAATGGTATTTTTAACAGTTTTTATTTGCTCAATTGATATTGTGTTTTTATTTACTGTAATTTATTTTAATATATATCCTGAAATTGCCTTGAGCTTATTGCAGTCATAATATATAGCAGATTCTTCACAGATACTTAGAGTGTACATCTAAATCATTTAGTGGGATTTCGTTTAGGGGGAACACAGGGAGAGAACCACCCTCTTATCTCAAACGGTGCAATTGTAGAGGTTTTATTGACTCTAACAGATAACAGCAATTATTTATCTGAGTTTGCTTTCTGGTCTCTGCCAAATGTGAGCTGGCAGATTATTAAAAAGACAAGTGGTCTCTTTGATATCGAGACAAAATAAAAGAGTGTATTTTTAGCCACTCTAAAGGGTTGCCAGCTTTGTTCAGGTGGAATTTCTGCACATGAAATAATTCACGCACCACTTCCAACAAGAAAGTCATGATTAAGAAGGAGCAATTCATGGAAAAGTTGGTGAATATTCAGAGTGGCAGGTTTTTTTGAATATTTAATGGGATTACAGAATCATGGCATGTATCATGGCACTGACTTAAATTGTTAAAGTAGCCTGAAGTTCACGGAAAGGGTGAGGCCTCTAATCTTTTATTCCCCAAACTCTTTGCGGTGTGTCCCTGTCTGTTTCACTCACTTCCTGCTGTCCTGTCTTTACCTTTATGTTACTGACGCCCACCCATTATTTCCTGGGGCTCAGTTCTCTCTGTAGTCTTGCCTTGTCCCAGCTCTCCCACCTTTCCCTCCTCCCTCAGTCCGTCCTGCGTCCTCCCCTCTGTTGTCTCACACCCCCATATCGCCACTTCTTCCAGGAATGTCCCACCTCTCCCTGAAATCAGGAGCCTGGCTTTCTGGCAGGCAGATGGGACAGATGAGGATGGCAGGGATTGGCTAATCCCTAATCTGCTGTCTCCTTGCCATTCTGGACCACAGAGGAGAGAGGGAGACAGAGAGGGAGAGGGTGATGGAGCCAGCTAGATGGAGCCAGCTGTCAGATGGAGAGTCTTTCATGGTCCTGCGCACACAACAGCTGCACAGGGCCCACCTGCACGGCTCTGCATTATTAAGCATCTTTTTAGTTGGTTCCAGATGCAGACCTAGCTGTGTTTACCCAGGCTTTGTGTTTTCTGGCTCCCCCCACCCCGCTCTACACCTCCTCTTTCTTCTTCGCTGTCCTGTAATTTCTTAATTCCTGTGTTGCTCCGCTGCCTAATGTGGCCAAAATAACTCTAACTCATGTCTTTGTTTTACAGTAATGTCATGTTCAGGCACATGACCTCTTCACATTAATAACTTGGCCTCATTAGGAATTTCCTGTCAGAGAAAAAGTACCAGAATCATTTAAACACGTGGGCTTTTTGGGTCGATAACATTTCCGTGTTTTAGGGAAGAAATCAGCTCTGTTGCAGCTCCGCAACAAGCTGCCTAATGGTTACGATGATATCTAATGACATTAAATGAAAAGGAAATCTTTGCTGCTGAACACATGAGGTAGTGGCAGAGAAGTAAAATGTAATTACAACATAATTAAATGGTTTCATTGCTGTAATTACATGCTGTTTAATGTGCTGCTCTTGGTGTGATTGTCTGCATATAGAATGTGCAAACAGACAAACTTGTTTAAACATAAATGCACAAGCGCTTGCAAACACACACAAACATAGGTGCACACATACACACACACACACACACACACACACACACATAGCATCATGCCAGCATACACATATTCACACGGCAACCTTTTGCAAAAGCCAGCTTTGAGAGGGCTAATCTGTGCCTCGGTGCCGTCTCTTGTCAAGTTCAAGAGGGTTAACAAATCTTTACCTCCAGAACAGCCCTTCTCTTCCCCCTTTCATGTCCACATTTGTTCACTGTATGTCCAAAAATCTACAGAGGCCCGTCCCGACTCAGTTGGGATTGGTTTAGCTGAAGAGCTGGAGGCTTTTCAGTTGCTGGCATCTGTTGTTCTTCTTCCCAGAGCTGCTGGCAGTCAGTTAATGGCCATGCTTGGGACCCAGAGAGAGAGAACAGTGGCTGATTTCCCCATTGCCATCGCACCAATCCCGGCACACCACCAACTGCAGATGAGCCACCAGCAGCTAAAAACATTCAGGCTAATGCTCCGCTTCTCTGAGAGTTTGGGGCAGATGTTCCTCACTTTTTGTGTTTCGGCGCATAACTCAACACTGTCAAGTTTGGCTTTTTATGGAGGGTGTGCAATCACGTTCGCAGATTTTTCTCCTTTTGTTTCAGCTGATTAAAACAACCACATGATTTAAAGAACAATTGAAATATGTCGACAGTTTAAAAACAGCCGCCTTTTTAGAAGTTTATTCTACAAATATGATCGAATCAACAAGTTATTCTGTTTTTATTTTTCCAAGTTAATCTTGCCTTAGTGTGGATCAAGTGTTTTATTATTACAGACACTCTGGGCTCAAGCCTCAGCATCTGCATAATACCGAAAGAGGTTGCTACAGTTTAATCAGTATCGTGTTACTCTGGAGAGTCAGGCTGGATATGTTATCACTAAGGAGGAAGTTCAAATGAAGCTCAATAAATAAATTAATGTCTTGACGATTAGCTGTCACATAAGCAATTAAAATGACTTCAAATTATTTATTTCCAAACAGGTGCACTGAAAGAAGAGTGTGATTGTTGTAGTAATTGTCAAAATCAAACAATTTGTTTTGGTTTACCTTCCATATGCATCTCTTGTGAAAAATTCAAGCAGGCATGCATAAAATAAATTTATAGATGGCGTACGGATGAGGGCTCTTTTGCCTCAGGCCTTTTTAAAATATATATTTTTTCTTTCCCTCCCTCCCTTGTATGAATGTTCAGAGCTTTAGAAATCACCATGACTAAACTGTGTATAAAACTCAATCATATTCTTTTTTGCAAATTATTAATTGTGACTGTCATAGTCGCAGCATCCTCCTGACAATCACACAACTGCCTCAGAAAAATACACTTGACAGCTCAGGACCCCAAATCCCACAATGAATTCGTCCTTGACACATCCTTAATGACGATCATCTTGATGATTGTAAATACATTATCATATCAGATCACGTCTGTGTTGCAATCATCACCTCCATTTCCTTTTAATTAAACAGCAAAGCTGACACCACATCTGTCAAAAAGGAAGTGAGACTTCTTGAAATCGGTGTGAACTTTTCCTTTTTTCTTATTCCTGCTCCAAAGCAAACAATAGAAAGGGAAATAGCTTTGAAAATAACAAGCTCTATCAGTGCCTGTCTCCTCCTTGCCCTCTCCGTCTTTCTTCCTTTACCCCCCCACTCTTTCTCTTTTTCTCTCTCGCTCTCACACTTTCACCACTTCTCCATCTCTTTCCTCCCGTCTTCTCCTTTTCTCCCTCCACTTGAAAGGCAGGGTAATGAGACAGCTAGAGAGCAAAGCAAGGTGTCCGCGGAGCATCAGTTGTGCATGGAAGAAGTGAAAATTTACTGCAAATGAGACGGTGCCAGTAAATTCATTTTTATTCAGATTACTGTCATCATACATTACAGCTTCCCTTGTAAACATTTGGCCTCGGTTTTTGTGATGAGGTGTCATTATTTGCCAGATTACGTTATTAAGCTATTAACACGTCAAGCGCGGCGGGCAACAATACAGGGGCACGCTTAAACAAGCTGAAGAGAATGGAGGAGGTGTCACTGGCTTGACATATGAAGGCACTTAATAGCTACAGCTCTGAAGACAGAAGAGAGAAATTAAATAGACAGCTTTCAGCGGAGAATGGAGAGTGCTATTCGCAAGTACTCAGAACTGACTTGACTGTCTTTATAGTAATTATTTAACAGGCCAACAAATAAAATGTGGCAATTTAGTTCAGCGGAAAAACATATTTCCTCACATGTGTATGTTTATGGCCCCTATTTACATGTTATTGGTGTCATTATGAAGAAGAGGCCTGTGTTTATCTTGAATTTGAAGGCCTCAGAAAAAATATGGCTGCCAGTAAATCATGTTGAGACTCACAATAAAAACCTGAATGGCTTTAAACTAATTCAAAGAGAGAGGAGAAGAAATTTACTGAGATGTTTTCACTTTTACGACCAAAACAATAAAGTTTCTTGTTGTGTGTTGTTGTGTTGAACTTTGAATTTGACATGAAAATCTCCTGGAAAAAAAAAGTCAGCATTATGAAATAAACAGAGGTCCCACTGGTGACGTGAAGAGGCTGCACACGGACGGCCAAGTCAGCGGTTTTGAGTGGATAAATCCACTGTAACCTATTGAAACGGTTCAACCACAGCCAAAATCAGCTACAGCAGTCAAAAGAGCCAGAGCCTCCCGTTCAGCCAGCACAGCAGCTTAGCAGTTTTAACACAGAATCCACCACTTATCAACATCGGCATCCAGCGCCACAACACTCCACCATGAAGAGGCTTGAGTTAAGCCGGTTAAAATAACACGAGACAATACATCAACAACAGCTTCCTCTTCCCTTTTGATGCCTGCTTAATTTGAATGGTACAATGGCTTGAATCCTGTTCTGGTGCTCGACCAAAGGACCACAGAGCTCTGTCCATCTCTCCTTCACATCAGAGGCTGCTGCAGGAGCGGGGGGCCCCCTGATACTGTGTGGGGTTGCCTGATAAAGGCCTTATTTCAGAGTCTTCCAGTGAGGGGCTGGATTCTACTCCCCAGCAGGGACGGCACGGACCACGCCGGTTAAGGCAGATGCTAGAAACTGCAGTTAGAGCTGAAACACTGCGAGGGGAGGGCGTGATGAAGAAAGTAGAGGAGAAAGTGGAAGAGATTGAGAAGACAGGGCGAGTAAAAGAGAGAGGTGTTGACTGATAATAGACATCGCCTGGAGAGTTCACCATGCATATGACACCTTTAAGCCATAAATTGGGGAGTTTAAAAGTTCACTCTTTTCACTTTTTCTTGTTGTTTTGGGATGCGATAAAAGCGCCCTCTTGGTATTTGACTTTTCTTCCAGCCGCTGACACATGACTGAGGTCCCATTACCGCCAGTCCTGTTTGCTACTGAGGCAGACGATACCCATTGACCGGTACGGACCCTGTGAAGCATTTTACCTTGCGTTCATCCAGTACTTGACATGACCTTTGAACCTGTAGAGCACAGCTGTCAAATGTCTCCACTGTCATTCCCTTCGGAGACACACTGATTCTTCACAAGAAATCACACACACACACACACACACACCGTGACCACAAATGCACAAACACACACGTGCAATTTTTTTGCACTAAACTAAGACATACATGTATGTGATCCAACATATCTGTAATGCATTTAATGAAAAATTAATTATGTTTTTCTGGCATTTAAAGATAAAATAAATTAAGTTATTTAAATATTTTTTTTCTTACATTTTCAAGTTGCAGCAGAGAAAAGATGCATGAAAATCCACCAACATTTAATAAACATGTACATGTAGAGGGAGGAGAAAATGGTGATCACATTATTTAAAGTGGGAGTGAAAGGATTTAAATTTAGTAATGGGAAAAAATAGTTTCTGTTGCAAAAGAGGATAAAAAAGAAGCAATTTTTCAAGCCTGTCTTCCTCCGAAATCTGCATTTGCATCATTGTCTCCAGCCCGTTTTGTTTGGAAACAGCAAAGGAGGTATTTTATGTGAATCACAGACATCCACACATGTGAATTCACTGTGACAGGAGCACCACCAACTGGTCAGAACATGCCTCACCATTAAATACCTGAGTTCTCTCTCCTCTGATGTGCATTGAAAGATTAGTCACATGCATCCAGTTGCAACCTCTACATTTAAACAGTCTTGATTTATTCTTAGTGTGATCTGAAAAACAAGCAAGATTTTTTTTCTCCACCTCAAAACCCCCTCGGAGAGGTTGACTTCATGGTATCCATCATCATGCATCTTTAATGACGTCAGGCCAGGAGCATGGGGTAAAATCACAGTAGTGGCCCGAGGCTAAAACCAGCTAAAATGAGGTTCCTCTTTCTCCTTCCCACGCAGAGAGAGCTGCGCGCAGGCCGAGAGGGAGGGTACATCGCACCCATCGATCGCTGAGGCAGCTTGGCAGCTGGCCGCCACTCGGTGGGGTTGATGGATACATTTTTGTGAAAAAACTCAGAGTTGGAAAGCGGCGGTCCTGAGCCCTGAGCTGGGAGACAGAGATATGACAAACGATGGATGCCTTGATTTATGGGTCCTTCTGCGAGACTGAGGAAAGGACAATCTCCTCTCACCCAATTTGATTTAACTGTAAAGGCCCTTTGGAGACTCTCCACACAAAGCTTAAAAAGTTGAGAAACTTTTCTTTATTCAAAACACATGTCAGAAACTGGAGCAGCATACTGTAGTTACAATGTGCTTTTATCACTCCTTAAAATCTGTCACACATATCTTCTGGTTTCTCATTGCCTATAACTCTATCACTCATGGCACATCCACAAACACAAGAAACATATTTTTAACCACATTTAAAAGATGGGAAATAAAGTCAGGCTCAAATCAATTACACACAATGCCCCTTTAAAACAAATAAGTCAAATATAGCTCAGGGCCAAAAAGCATTTAATGTCACAGAGAGCAAAACAAAAGAGCGAGCAATAAAAGATCTCCCACATTTTAACAGCATACAGTAATTTCTAAGCTATTTCCTGTAGAACTCTATGATAGTCAGAGCGTGGCTTGGAAACATCTTTCAGTTGCCGAGCCCCCAGCCTTGACCTCGGGGGTCAAAGTCAGTCAGGCTCTTCCTGTCTGTGGCTTTTCCCAGGATCCCCTGCCTGTCGGCATGTCAGCACCTCTCCTGTCTCCTCACCAACTCAGGATGTTGCTTTTGCCTTCCAAGAGTTTCCTGAAACCGGAGGAAAAAAAAAGATCGGTTTCCATGTAGGGGTCACTTGGTGTGAAAAAAGAAACGCCATTAAACGTAGCTGTTTTGTATATTTGACTCAATTTAAGAAACTCGTCGCCCTTTGACTTGTGCCTATTTGTAGAAGTGAGGAAGTGCTCGCTGGTGGAGAATGAAAAAGCTGCATCATGCAAAGGATGGACCCATCTTACACATTTTAATATAAAAAATAAACTTATTGGATTAATAAATGCTATCATCCTGGGTACAGAGCAATAATATTTATTGAATAATTTGTTGTTGAAAGCTTTTATTTTATTGCAATCCACAGATATAATTAAAGTTACCACTAAAATGAGGTCATGGCCTGATTAGAGGGACATGATGGACAATTAAATGTGATGCTGAGCTGAAACGACTGGATATGGGGCAATTTAATAAACGACATATACCGTAGGTGTCTCACTTTGTTTCTTTCTTCAGGTAATGAAAGGAGGAATGAGTGCTAAATGACAAGGTGGCACCGCTGGCAACAGACGTCCTGATTACGTTTTTGTCTCACGCCTCACAGCAGCCCCAAATAAGCGGATGGATCTCAGTCATTTCACAGCCATATTTATGATGCAGAAGTTAGCTATGCACACCTTTGTGTAACTTTGATATTAAGTCTGTCGCGGATGCTTAAAAATTCTTCTTAGCCCCTGCAGTATACCCGTAACTCTTATTCCCTTGTTGAGCAGCCCAAAGAGTGTGTGTGTATAAATGGAAGGCCTGTCATTTCACATTCATTAAAAGTGAAGTTCCAAAATTAATAATGTAAAAATATGGGTTTTAATTAGTCTTCTATTCTGCCCAATGTACTTAAATTGGATCATCTGGTCCCCGATGCCCTTTCACTTAATAAAGAATTAGCCTGTGATGTTCTGAGCCTGACAGGTAGGATAAAGTGGAGAAAATCACTGCTGTTATATAAAGGATATATCCGTTTGTACGTAATTTGCAGCTTAGTCAATTTGACAGGGGGGAGGTTCCCAGCAATGGATCCTGAGCAGGTTTCCATTTAATGCATTTCTATCATGTTATGGCGTGACCACACCATTGCCTTGCATCGCTCAGCTCTGTCATATAATTAGTGACATTAATCCAATTTGATTGGATATCTTCTTCACTCCGGTTAGGGTATTACTTCTGAGTAGTATTTGCACCTATGTAGAAGAGGTTCTTTCCTAATGTGATTTAAGTGCAATTTAAAATTTATATTTCTTTTTTTTTTTAATGCTATAATATACATATTTATTAAAACTCAAAATTGAAACTGAAAGACATTTTGCTCACAATTTAATATAACACTACATATGCATTTTAAATACCGAGCAATTCAGCTTTGAACTCGTGCAGATAAAGAAGCAGCTTTCAGTCATCATCGTCCAAAGCTCAAAGCTTGTTCTGTCTAAGAGGTTAAATAGAAGGGTTTAAAAAGAGGCTTTAGTCGAAAGCATATGGCAACCACGAGTGATCCTTTACATTCAGTGGCCATATAGTGGTGTTTGTGTGCGGTTGAGTGGGTGTTGTCGTGCTATTCTCAGGCAACGAGCCCAGACAGCCTTCTCCTCTCCCTCTCTCACTCCCTCGCGCGGGACAGGCACAGCTGTCAGATCAAAATCAATCGCATTTTAAAGGACGTGCGAGCTAAATATTTCATTCTTGCCTTGGGAACCAATTAAGTGCTACATATGAAGTCAGAAGGACTGGTTGAGCCGGAGTCGTACTGGTGCGTACCAGCTGCTCATTGCTTACACCAACCCCCCTTTTACTCCATGCAAATGTGTCAGTGTGAGCGTTCGAGTTCAATTACCTAGTGATGTTTTAAAAATGCACCAAAGCCAGACTGGCAGTCCGGAATTGGAGGGGATCCACCCCAGGTATGTTGTTTATTTAGTTGTTGTCTGTTGTGCTGGCTGTAACCCATTTGCCCTGATTGCAGATGTAAAGGATCGCAGTGATCGGGGGAACTGGGGGCCTTCAAAGTGCCATGTGTCAGAAAACACCTCACACCGGATGGCAGGGACAACTGGCATCTATTCCTCAAACCATGACCCCTGCCTCTACCTCCTGTTACAAGAAAAAACTGAGATATTTTCTAACTTAGTCGTTTTAACTTTTCTAATTTTTCTGATTCTTAATTGTATCTTTACTTTTCAAGCTCAATATCTAATAATTCATGCTCATCTCCACTTCTTCATCCTTTAAAAATGATAAGTTGTGGTCCACATTTTTCTTTTAAAGTTGGAAGAAAGGATAATGTCCTTCACATGTTTCCACTTTGTCGATTTGAAGGACAATTTAAAACATTTTAAGACTAAAAGTGACTCAAGCAAGGCAGGGGTGAACCAGATTAAAGAGTTAAAGAAAGGGGGAGAAAAAAACTCCCACCAGGAAGGTTAAAGTGAAGGAGGAGAGACGCTGAAGGTGTGTGTGTGAGACAGAAAAAAGCTGGCAGCCAAAGTGGACAATCTGAGAGAGCTAGAAGTAAAAGCGAGAGGAAAAACAAAAAGCGAAAAGTAGAACAGAGAAATACAGCGAACGAGTTAAAGTGAGAGACGGTGCGAAAAGGAAACGGTGTGAAAGAGAGAGAAAGAGAAAAGGAAAAGTGGGAGAAAAAGAGAGAAAGAGACAGGGAGGGAGTATGATTGATAACGGTGCTGACAGAACCCCTCTGGCCATGCTCTCTGTGGCAGTTTGGGGAGACAGGGCCTCCCCGCGTGAGACCGAGCTGCCCCTCGCCACTGTCCCAGCACACACTCCACATCTGGTGGGATCGCCCACGCTAGGTCAGGGGTCACGGCACCATGGGGCTACTTTCGGACTCACATCCCCAAAATGCTCAGAGAAAAACACAAGGCCTGCCGGGCCCCCCTGCAATAATCAGCATTTAAAAAGTACAAGCAGGAGCTTAATCACTCCTTAGGAATATTTTTACTTTGCACTGACCTGGGGGAAAAAAACAGGAACTAAAAAAAAAAAATCTCGCTTTCTACCTAAACTAAGATGACATAGAGTAATACAATACAAAAGCTTGGTTGAAGGTAAGCAGAGATTAATGCGCTGATGTGCA
Organism: Callopanchax toddi; assembly: GCA_006937965.1. Taxonomy (NCBI): domain Eukaryota; kingdom Metazoa; phylum Chordata; class Actinopteri; order Cyprinodontiformes; family Nothobranchiidae; genus Callopanchax; species Callopanchax toddi. Next base: position 279,685 of record SSNR01000046.1, on the reverse strand, counting down.
GTGTGTGTCCTCTGTGTGTGTGCTCACATTCACTATGTGTGTGTGCATTACTGCCCGTGTGAGAGGAGACAACACTGATGAATTAGAGATAAATAATGAAGTAGCTCTGGGACTGATTTGTGATAGCAAGAGGGCCCATCAACAGAGAACACTAATACTTTTGAATGCTATGCCGTTTGATGTTGATCAAGTTCAACTCGGCTGACAGGGCTGAGAAGACTGTGGGGAGCACAGGGACCATACTAGAGAACCTACTCAGACAGGTGAAAGAGGAGAGGGACAATACCACTCAGACACACTCCTGTACGCAGCCTCTCACACATAAAAACACACCCACAACTACACACACACCCTATTTCTAGAGTATAGTTATTTAAACCTTTTGCTTTTAAATAAGGAAAGGGTAACACATCACTTGTATACTCAAAGGTATTTTATTCCATTATAAGGGAGGTTTTGGGTAATTAACTGGGGTGAAATCTTCAGAAACTCACATGAAATTGCATAGTGACATATAATTTTCTGTGTATAGACATCTATGACATGCCACTGTTCCTGCTTCGCTCGGGGCATGGGTCATTTTGAAAGTGTCACCATTTAACCAGGGGGAGGGCTGGGTCTCCATACCTCCAGCATTAGCCCATGTGGGCAGAGTTCGGATGTGTGGAGAGCGTGGCCTCATTATGAAGGAGATAAAGACCGTTAAGGCTGTTTGGTCTTGGGCCGGCTCCAGCCCCTATGGTGAAACACACCTGCTCCCCTCTTTAAAAAGCCCTGCTCCAGTTTAGCTCTTGGCCACGGACGAGTAATGACCTATCCAGGGGGCCGTAACGCCCGCTTCGTTTAGCCTGTCGTTAAGACCCAGAGTCAGCAGCATACTGCGGCACAGTACCGTGCCAAAACTCAGTACAGGGTGTCCTTGCCAAAGATCTAACATCAAGCCTACTCTGTTAGAATATGGATAACTAACTAGCTAACCACACTAATAAAATGGCAGAATAAATTTGGCAGCATCACTTTCATCACTCATCACTTGAAGAATTTCTTTTAGACATATTGTCAGATGGATTTGATACTTTGATAATTCAACTGAATCATCAACATGAATTTAAATCACAAAAGACTCCCTTTTGTGTCTTTGCCAGTAGGAACACACTCAAGAATACCACTTAGTAATTAGAAAACATAAAGTTGGAGCTTGACACTGCTTGGGTTTTCATTGTCCCGTCTTCATTGTTACACACATTCAAACATGTACACTCAGCGAAGACACACCAAACGCGTAAATGTGCATGCAACGGAACATGCACACACCAAAAGTCATGCAGAAGCACATGCATTCATGCATCCATGCACTTTAACACACACACAAATGCACTCACACACATTTAAAGATTTCCCAGTTTCCCAGTTATGTTTTCATCAAAGCTTTTCTTTGGCACTACAGAGCAGCGTCAGTATGGTAATGTGTTGTGCTGCCTGGAAAGCTGTCAAAAAGCTCCCACCTTGGATGAGAGACCACGATAATTCAACTGGGCTCCTGTCTTCTGTGTGTTCAGGTCTCCTCATTATTCCACTTTGTGGGGTAATGGCGTCTTGCACTGTTTTATCTGTCAGCTCACAGCAAACTATAGTTTTTTAGCCCTGTATATTAGATGCTAACATCAAAGGCAGCTGTCTTGACACAGGAGAGACAGGAAAAAATTGTTGCGTAAAAAAAAATGGAAACACTCCCGGTAGGCGAAAATTGAATCTCTTTACGTCTAGGGTGATGTGTGTATTGAGAATAGATTTGCTGGTTGGCGTCTATGTGTTTGTTCTCGAGTAAACAGCAAGGCTTGTTTGGGTGTAACTGTCAGGTATATGCGTGCGCCCCGTGTGAAAATGGGTTTGTTCGCAAAGTGGGAGTTAGAAAAAAAACAGCAACACAAATTCACTCTAGCTGTCTGATCAATGGGGATTTAAGTTACCAGTGACAACTGCATAGCAGATGTCAAGAGACGCGGACCCCTCGCATAACGTAGAAAATTCTAGCCGCATATTCTCAGCAGTTTTTGTGACTTCTCTCTTTTTACTCAGCTGAACGTCTCTGAGAAGTGATTTGTACTTGTACCAGTTGGATCATCTGAAGAAGTTTCAAGAAAAGTGTGTTTCCAAAAGTATAGTCTAACACCCTCCTGTTACCCCACTCCTTCAAAGAGACACACACACCCCACCCCTCCTGTGCACTCACCTCTATTTGGGCATGCAGGGCTTTTGCCCCCTTGGGTGGTTGCGGATTCGTAAATAGCATGTGTGTTTATTGCAAGTGTGTGTGTGTGTGTGTGTGTGTGTGTGTGTGTGTGATGAGGTGAGTTTAGAAGAATAGATCAATGTGTGTGTGCGTTGGGGGTAGGGTTCTTCAGAAGACGCGGGTAGAGCAAATTAAAACTCACCGCAGGAAATGAGCGCCCTTGGCACTCCTCTTCCCAAGCAGCTGCACACACCCCAACCATCATCTGCCATTTTGACACATCCACGGGGCGTAGCAGGCAGCGACAAGGGGGGAGCGAGGGGTGCCAACGCGACACCCACGGCTTCGAGCATCGCCAGGCCGCAGCCTCCAGCCAAACAGGTGTGTGACATCATGCCGCTGGTTCCTCTTCAGGGGCCCGGGGAGCAGGCTGGGGGACTAGAGTAGAAAGGGGGGTGCAGGAGGAAACAAAGGGAGGTTAGTTCTCTACCTGACAAGCTCATTGATAACGTTTGGGACAAGAGCCCTGAAGTCGATGGCAAATTGCCTCTAATGTCTCCTGGAGATCACGGGCCAAAGTCAGGTGCTGGGCGCTAAATGGGCTCATTAGTTATGATTTTTTTCTTTCTCTTTTTTTTTTGGACTTTGCAAGGAGTTTTACCCACACACACAAACACACACATGTCACAGAGTTGAAGCCAGAGGGCTTTTGCAAACTTGGGACGTCATCATAACTCAAGACAGGGTTATAGTTGAGCTCAAGTGTTGAGACCTTTTTCTCTCAGCGCTTGTAGCACATACAAAGCAGGACATTTTCAGTTTGAAGAATCTCAACAACTGAGACACGCAGCATTATCTGGGGGATAGACAAGTTGAAATTAAAAGGATCTGAAATCGATCACACACTGATGATAAATGCTGTATTTTTTTTCCCTAGCAAATCCATAACCAGAACAAAACTTAACAGAAAGACAACAAATGAAATCAGAACGTACCTATTTAGAATTCTCAGCATGTCTCCAACACACACCCCTCTTCACACTTCAGTCAAATCCCCCAGCGACAGATCCTGTAACAGAGGAGAAGGAGGCTGTGAGTAGCCTGGGGGGTTCCTAAAGGCACCCGTCTGGGACCTGCTTCATAATCAGTGGACAGAGAGGATAGTGGTGGTACGGCTTCCTAGAGCCACTCTCTCCCTCTGGCTGACCGAACTCTGGCAAGCACCCCAGGGCTACCTGTTAAGGTGTTCCCCCTGGTCCAGTCTCTCTTCCTGGGCAAAAAACTCACATACAGTCTGCTGTCTCTACTCTAAAGTGAGCAAGATCTGGGAGCAGATTGCATGAAGTGGACAGAAAGTGTGCTTCTGTATTTTCATGCATGTATGGGAAAATTACACAGGTGTGCTCACAACTGGCATTCTAATGCATACAAGTGGTAAAACTCTCTTGATGTGCACGTTATGTGTGGTTTCTTGTGCTGCGAACAGGATCTGCAGTATATAATTGTTAGTTGTCAAGGAGACATTGCAAGGGAGTTAAAATTACTCACCCACATGGACAAAACTGAATGCCAAGTAGCAGCCTGGACAATATGAGTCTCTCTGCAGACCTCTTTGGCCCTTATCAACAATAATACTTGTTAATAATGTGAAATGGCTCTAATTAGTCTGCAATGAAACTAACTGCTGCAGTCTAACAAGAAATGATCTTCCCGATAATAAAAATTTAGAAAGACAGCCGCAGAGAGACAATAGACATTAAAGTTAAAGTGAAGTCTGCAGTAGTTTTTCTTTTCCTTCTATTTTGTGGCATGTTAGATAGGATCGGTTTTATCTGTCTGAATTGTTATTGTAGTTACTCGGGGTGTACAGTATGTAACACTGGCTGTGTTTCTGTTTCCATAGTCAGGTACTATATTCCCATGACTGTGCCTCGGGGTATTTCCTCCTTTCCGCTTTTCTACACCAGACCTCAGCTTCACCAGTCCTGTTGTAGATGCAGAAAAACAGTGTAGCAGGAAGCAACCAGGGAGGCAGGTCTGGAGTTGCAGCCATGGACTTTCTAATTCAGGCCCTGGCACTGGGATGCTGGAGACTTCGAAGATTTTAACAAACACTTTGGCCATTTCCAAATCTGCCTCGTGTGCTCAGTCGGCCATGATTCTCCAAGATATCTGGAGGAGAGGGAGGGTGGGCGGGAGGCTTCTGGGAGGAGGGATGTACAAGGCGGAGAGAGCCAGGTCTGTGCCGTCTCTAGTTTGGTTTGGTCCGAGCAAAGAGCCAGCTGGCCTCATTAGGACTTGATGGGAGGCGGTATGGCATGAGACGTGCACATGCATGCACACATCAACAAATGTAGTGTGAAGCGTGGCCTGATGCCCGTGAAAGACCCACACAGAGTTTTTTTCTCCTGTTTTTTTTCTTTCTTATTGAGTGCATTGTGGTTTATGAGGAGGCATGGTGTGCGATGTGGGAAAACATGATCATTAGTTTACGTCTCTCTTTGAGGCGCTGTCTTTACCTGGCTCACCTGAGCTACTTCGGTGCACTTGAGTGCTTGTTTGAGAGAAGAGCGAACCATGAACAGGGGCGACGAGGGTTAGGTTGGGTGGAGCGGAGTGGGTATAACGGAACGAGAGAATATGATGCATGAGAGGGTGGGTCCATCACGAGAGACGGCCGCTGACCTACAGTCTGAGGGCCATTGGACCGGAACCAAGGCCTTGTTCCGACAGAGCGAGCGTAGCGTGAGCTGTGACGGATGGCGGTGGTCTGTTTGAGAGCCCCTGAGCAGGTGTGTGAGTCGCTCACATCTGCAGGCAAGCACAGTGAACCGAGACCAAATGGCAGACGCACGGGGCCCATCGGGTACCTGTGCACTGAGACACACTAATGATTATGGATGCGGGCCTATTAACGGTCACATCTGTAAGGGAGAACAACAACCAGCGCACTGGGAGTGAGTCAGCAGTTTTCGCTCCCCTCTGGAACATAGACATGCTGGTGTCAATGTTGGGATAAAAACTCAAGTCGATGTGCTTCCTTTTTCTCCGTTCGGGTCCAAATACAGATCATAACTCAGCTGAGGCTCCACCCAAAACCATTTGGTGCTCTGGCCTCCTTAAAAGACTGTTGAAAGTTTATTTCCTCAACTTGGAAACTTACACCCCAGGTTACAGGACAGAAACAGAAAAACATTTGATTCACCAAAAAACAAGAGGCATAAAAGGAACTTGTAGTTTCAGCTCAACACTAAATTATCTAATGAATTCATCAACTTAAAAACAACGTTAAATATTCATTCTAAGAGTATAGGTGATAAATTAAATATTACTCATTGACTCATTATTTAAAAATGCATAATATGATTTGCATAGTTTTATCCTGATAGGAAATAATAATGGGTAGTTGTCTTGCAGCGTCTTTCATGACGGATGAAGCTTGCATCTTTTTGTTCCCCCATCATCCCTCTATCCTTCTTGCTTCTCATTAAAGTTTTAACGGAGGCTGTTTTAATTGTCAATCCTTTGACAGGTTGATAAAAGCAACTTGACAATTAAGTTCATTGGCTCCGCTATGCATATTAATTAGGTCTTATTTGGGTTTCTATTGTTATTGGAAGGAGCACTCATGGTGTAGCAAAATGTCATCCATTAACTTCTCTCTTCTCAGAACTTAATGTAATTAAGCTTGCTATTGTATGACTACGAGAGGAGACTCTAGAGAGGGGAACTTTTAGTATTCATTGTATAAATGAGTAATGCCATTCCTGTGACACTGCAAGAACGCTATTTCTCCTAAATCAGCCATTCACAACTTTATTATCTGTAACAAGTGCTGCCTGCTCTTGTTTGGTTAATGAACAAAGGAAGCGTGATTTCATGTTGCTATGTGTGTGTTTGTGTGTGTGTACTGTATGTGTGTGCAGCCCGGAGAACACACAGGAGAACATGTAACGGCTCAGTGTGCCCATAAAATTGCTGAAAGTGGGAAATTGTAATGTTTTACTTTGTCAGAGTTTTATGTCATAAGCTGAACAATAAACATGAACAGAAACGTGAACTTAGCGACAGTTATTTAAAACATTCTGTAACAAAATAAATTTATTTAAGAATACTTAAGTTTTAAGTCTTTAGAACATAATTCCTTTGGAATAAAAGTATAAAGCGATCATTCAGATATTTTGAAATGAGTTTCTGCAAAAAGTTCAGGAACAAATAATGTTGATACCTCTTTCAACAACCTCAGTTTAAAGAAACACAGATTAATTCAGACAAGAACTGTGGTGGTAAATGGCCTGTATTTATAAAGCAATTTCTAGAGTGTTCTACACTCCCCAAAGCCCTGTACAACACGAACAGTCATTCACCCATTCGCACTCACATTCATACACTGGTGATAAACTACTTTTGTAGCCTCAGCTGCCCTGGGTCACACTGACAGAGGCGGGGATGCCATGCACTGGCACCCGCCAAGTCCCTACGAACACCACCAGTAAGCAAAGTGGTTGAAGTGTTTGCCCAAGGACACAACGACAATGTAGTCTAGCCGAAGCTGGGATTGAACCCTCGGTTGCCACACCAGCTACTCTACCAACTGAGCTACATGCTTTTTGTACTCAAGGTACCTGACACTGATGTTTGGTCTGCACACCTTTGTCGTGTGTTTTTCTCGGGGGTGGAGGTGGTGGGTGAGTGCTCTGGCGGTGTAGGAGTTTAAGTATGTGTGTGTGTCCACGGCCGAATGAGTGCTCCTTTACAGTTCCCCACAACGGGAAGTGAAACCTACACTGAGTCACTCAGCTCACGCTGCAGCTTGTCAGTATGTGATCACGGGCTTGATATCACAACATAACACTGGTGCATGAAGGCACATAGTTGCAAAGGGAACTGGTGCACATGCAACATGTTTACCACACTTGCACACGACTGTACTACTTATGTGTACCCCTGACTATATAGTACATTTGCTGTATTTTCTGATGTGTTTTAAAGTAAAATAGATAGCTAAAGTGAGGTTCTTTTCTCTCTGTGTTCAGGTGGTCACATATATTCCTGTGCTTCTTGGTAATCATCTCCCAAAAAAACTTACTAAAAAGTTGTTCGCCCAAATTACACTCATTGTTTTGCTTTTGTTCTGTTATAAACTTTGTGTTTAATGTTAAATGTGTAAGTGCTGGAAGCCTACATCAGACCGCTTCTCCCCAGCTCACCGTACTGCAAATTCTCCTGTCTCTGTCACCCTTTGTCACACACACATAAGCTGCAGGAGACTGCTGGGACTGCAAAGTAGGGCTGCACGATTATGACCAAAATAATAATCACAATTATTTTGATCAATATTGTAATCACGATTATTAATCACGATCATTCATCCTGTCTGGTAAAATCTGTTTTATTGCACCAGTTATAAACAATGTTGCAACATTTTTCTGTGAAAAATAAAACTTTTGAATAGATTATAAATAATGCAAAAAAAAAAACAACAACTAAAAACTCAAATAATTTTATATTTATAAATAATGCAACCCCCCTCAAATACTCAGATTTCTGAAGCCTTCATTGCTCACTGTATCGATAGGACACATATCTTTGGTCAAATAAAAAGATATTGCATCTGTCTTTGTGAATAAAATGGATACTAGCCTAGTATACTAGACCGTCAGCACATATATAGTCTGGTTTACCAGCGACCTCATCTCCAGATGCTGCAGCATTTTACATTCCAGACATGACGCTCTCATCAGTCCAACTTGCTGCCGCCGTAATGTGTGACTGGCTGCTACAGTGCTGAGTCGCTTGTGCGCGTTTTTTATTTTGGCAGCTTAAGGAAGCTTTGGCCATGCGTTCGCCCCCTGGTGGTTGGCAGACTATTGGTTGAGGCGGTGTGTGATGAAGAGGCAAGTAGAAGAGCTCGCAATTTGACTGGAAATATCATTGACGATCAGGTTCATTTAATTGTGGCCACCAGAATCTTGATCATGATTAAAATTCGATTAATTGTGCAGCCCTACTGCAAAGGCTAAAATAGGTCTCTCTTTTATTGTAAATGGCATTATAACGTTTGAAAAACACAGAGAATGTTATGACAAACCCATTTTAAAAAATATGTATCCACATAATTTGTTAGCTAGGGTTGGAGCCGAACCCGAATACGGTAAAGCACAAGTAACAGGTTTTTCTCGAATACTTGTTTCGAACAAATACTTAAAAAATATATTTGTATTCAGGAACAAAATGACTTTATATGAAAAAGTCGTGTTTCCTCATTAGACCACAGTGCATCATACCCGGATGAGTGAGTGAGTGACGTTCAGGAGTCAGGATCTATCAGACTTTGTTCATTTCATCAGGAACGTTCCTCTTATTAAGTACCGTAAAAAGCAGGGAACTCAACTACAAACCTTAAAGAATCACATGGAAATCCACAAACGTGTTCCCGGTGCTTATGGCACGATTGGGGGAGGAGGGGGGAACGTGTACAACCTGTGTTCTGGCCTGATGCGGTCCGAGACAAACGCTGCAGGTTCATTGATGAGAGACTGAATGAATGAAGGACAGCAGCTGCTACAGCAGCTCTTCAGCCTGTAATGATGACCTGTCCTGTAGGTGAGTTAGGGTAGACATGCAGGTCCGGCTCGAGGGTCAGAAACATGCGGCTCGTGGGCTGAACCTGGCCGTGAGTACCCTGGTAGTAGCCAGATACCAGATCACATCAGCTTTCTTACCTTTTTTCCTCTGTCTCCTTTCACTTTTTAAAAGTTGCCCTAATATTCTGTGTTGTGCTGTTTATCCGTGTGGTGAATAGAATAGAATAGAAAAACCCTTTATCGTCCCTCAGTGGGGAAATTCAGGTGCACCAGCAGCGAAGTGACGGCAAGTCAAGGATAAAATATATAAAACTATAAAATAAGTATAGACTGTAAAATAAATATAGCATTATCTATGATTATTATAATAGATAATTAAAGATTAATTATAACAAAAATTAGAAGTGTGCAAGAAAAAGGCTTTTTACACCTATTTTGAATTTTTTTTTTAAATACTAAAACAAATACTTCCCCACCAACAAATACAGATACAAATACTGGCTGCATTGCACACCCCTATTAGCATCGACCCTTGTTTAGACATGAGATCCTCATGGAAGCTGCTGCCAGTTCTGTGCCTGCGTCCACGTAGTGCTGTGGTGGGTACTGATGAAAAATCATGCACATAAACATTGCATTTTGTGGCACCACAATTTAAACAATATATTTTAATATAAAACAATAGGCATATTAATTTGATCATATATTATTTCATATTACGCAGCCTGAAGAGGCAGCCAAGCTAACAGGTGGTCACAGTAGGGTCAGGTAAAAGGGGATTCCTTTGTCTTAAAACAACTCTAATCTCAAAGGTTTTGTGGCAGTTTACACAAAATGTTGTTTTAAACCATTTTTCTGACTTACAGATTCAAACTTCAGTTTTGTAATGTACAATCATTCCAAATGAAATTCAGAATAAATGTGTTAAACTGAAAGTTCTACAGACAGCTAGCCCCTCTGCAAACGTTTGTTGTAAATAATCATTGAATCAGCAGGTTTTTTTTAACACTTTACAAGGTTCATCCTGTCATTTGTCAATAGTTTTAAAGTTTTTTTTTCCAGACATGTAAGGTCAATAGGTAAGTTTTTATTTACCTTTTTCTTCACCCACACCCACTGTACAGCAAGTAGAGTAGTCCTCCTGTTGTGTAGTTAACTTTATTAAAATGTCTGTGACAGATGGCTTGGGTGTCAGAGTGGACAGGCAGACGGACAAAAAAGGGAGACAGAAGAAAGGGGGTCGTGAGAGAGACAAAACCCCAAAACACATAGGACAACATATGTATTTATTTATTTATTATTGTTCTTTACTTTCATTATTAATTTTAGTTGTTTTAAGTTACTTTGCCTCATTGTCCATAGCTGTTAGCCTTTCAATCTGTTTCTTCAAACTGAGAGAATCTGAAGAGCTTTCTCCAACAGGTCTTTATTTTTCCTAACTGTTCTTTAAAATCTGAACGTTCCTTTCAAACTTTTATTATTAGCCTGATTTGTTTTGCACTGTGGTCCAACATCATAATACAAAATTTAGAGTGAGACTGCAATGACATGTATGTAAGTCTGGAGCAGAGATGGTGGGTAGGAGAGGGTCTGTATCAGAGGGGAGAAAGGAGGAGGACATAATAAGAAAAGCACTGAAAGGGAAAGGGAAGGAAAATGAAGGAGGCTGGATGTAGGGTGGGGGTGTTTCTAGTAGATTACCCAGTGCACCTTGCGTAACTCTGCAGGCCCACACACTCACATCAAAGTGGTACCCCCTATCTGCCCCAGGCTTAGTCGGCCCCTGTCCACCCCCCATGTCACTCCATACATCCTCCTGTTCATGTTGAATAATTGACAGTTCTGTTTTACATGCTCAGCATTTGCCAGGACATGGAAGTGTGACTCCAAACAGGGCATGACTCTGAGAGGTGCTCTGCATTGGTTTGACTTCATTAGAATGTGCCCTACTGATGCTCAGCACGCACCCCGAGACAAATCCCGTTGAGCATAATCCATGCAGGAACTGTCTGTTGAATCAGAGAGCAGGTTGCTGCAATAAAGATGCATTTTTTGCTGTGCTTTTATCAAAACTTAATTGTCCACACAGCATTGGCCACATATAAAGAGTTTCGTCTCCCAAATGAGAGTTGACAGCAGGTTCCATTTCCTACGCAGGTTTATGAAGGGAGCAAAAAACTCCCTTCATTACACTTTTTCAGCTTCTTCTCTGAAGATACTACATAGCGTCTGGTGTGCATTTACATTCTGAATCTGCTGAACTTGTTGGATGTCACTCAAGACTGCCAGAATGGCCGTGCACAGCAAAGGACAATGACCACCATGGGTATGTGAAGGGGCTGGAGTGTTTGTGCCAAGGCAATCTCTAAAGTCAAATAAGCCATTATCAGTCTGTCAAGCTAGGTCTCATTTGAGGTCTCTTAATAACAGTTTGGTAAGGTCCCTATCAATGCTGCAGTAATTGCTTTTTACAACTGCTGTAGAGAAATGAGACCAAAAAAAAAAAAAACTGAAGTTTTTTGTTGCAGCAGAGTTTGTGGGATTATAATCTCTTTTTGTTTATGCACACAAGGAAAAATATCAAAGAGTTTGTGTCTGAAATGTTTTAGTGGGAGTGCAGTATTGGTATAGCCCTTCAAAGTAAGGGTGTGAAAGGCCTGGCTGTTCATTTGATAGTTTACCTTGACCCCTGAAGTGTGTCGCTCACACCCTTAGGGCTTGGGCTGGCAAAACCTTTCTCACTCCCCCCTGGGAATGATAATCTCAACGTGGGCGTTTACCACGGACACCAGACACAACACCATTAGCTACAGCTCCGCGGCTGCTCATTAGGACCCCCGATCGATATAGGCGGCCACAGAAATCGCCAGTGCTGTGGAACCAGCTATCACTCTTCAGAGTTATTATTGTAAACAGCACTGGCTGAGATTTAGGGCAGAACCCCACTTTTTCTGTTTCAATCGGAAATAGAGGGTTGGGAGGGCAATAAGTGAGTAACCGTGGCCTTTCTAAGGACATTTTATTGTATCACTTGTTCAGGAACTTTGCATCGTGTTGAGTCATTGGCTTGCTGTAAAATAAGGAGCCGTCAGGAAGCATTACCACGGACACGACTCTGTTCTCTGGGGTTTGGTGCTTGAAGCAGAAAAATACTGACACACAAGAAGTTCATTCATTACTGTGAAGATTTCCTAGTTATGATGTCTCCTTTATTAAGTGTTGGAAACAAATAATTTAGGTCTAGCACATTGACATGTTCGCTTCATGCAAAGACTCAACAAATGTACTTGGAAATATTGGTGGAAAGTAAAAATAAACAAGAGCAACCAAAAGCAGAACGACCACACTGTTTTAAAAATGTTTCAGCATGCCATGGGCTTAATGTTTGATATCACCATGACAAGATAATTTAATTCTTCTCCAGTTCTTTCCCTTGAAACTTGAGGTGTGGAGACATTAGTCACAGGAAATTGTAGATGAAAAGACAAAAAAGGGGAAAAAAAGAGAGAGCCCACTGGTTTCTGGCAGAAGAGAGAATAATATTGAGGCAAAATTGTGAAAATAAGAAAAAGGGGAGATGTATTGATTTTTGGTGGAGCCGGGGAAAGAAAAGAGAGGGAATAAAGAAGTGCTCTTTGGCCGATGTGTCCAAATGATGTCTCTGGGGAGGTTCTTAATGGTAGGGGGAGGGGTGGAGGGGGTTAAGGGGGTGAGGTGGGGGTGACGGGGGCAGGTGCCTACCCTGACTAAGGCATGGAACTGCCCTTAGGCTAGGGCTAATGGTATTGGCTGAGCTTACTTTAAGCAGCTCTTTCCTAATGGCCAACTATGAGTGTGCCACAGGATAGACAGGTATTGATTGTTTCAAATGCTCTTGAGTTGACAAGAACTGAAAGTCCCTCAAGCATATACAATCTTGCAGCAAATTATGTCACATGGAAAGGTGATTAAAAACAGAAGCTTGCGGCAGGCACACTCATTAAAAGTGTATATGATATTTCTCTTGTTGTCCTTGTATTGCTCTCTCCTCCTTGTGTTTACTCTTTATTCTGTCAAAGCTTTTGTGTCTCTTGTGCTTCTATGTGTTTTCAGTTTTCTTTCTCTTTTTTTCTGAGTGAGAAATGTCTGTTTATCTGCTGTGAAATCCCACTAACAACACAGTCTTCAAATGTTGTTTTCCATCATGCTGAAGAGATTCATCGCATTGATGGTTGAACATACATTGCATCAGTCCAAATGGTGCACACACTTTAGTTTTGCATTTCATCAGTGGTGTAATTGTCATTTGAGCTGAGTTAAACGGGCTGGCTTTTTCCTCAAAATTGCAAATACAGGTGTGACGCTTTCATTCCCTGTTTTAAAAGGTGCAGAATACGGGTTTAGGATACAGAGAACAATGCCATATATTTGCTTTGTTGTCATGCCCCCCTTCTTCATACACACATACAAAAAATGCTGTGTACAAGATTTTCTCTTATTCACAAGGGGCGCTTTCTAGACTGCTTGAGGCATCTGCTTTGATTGCATAATTCCCAAGAGATGAGCAACACAAAACAAAAATACTGACTGAATTCATACTTATAATATACCGAACAAATAACATACCAGCTCCACTCTTCAAAACCGTAGATCTCTAAAGAAAAGGAATCGGAGAGTAAATTCAAAGTTGAAAGCTTGGCTGTTTTGCAGTGAGTGCGGGGAAGGGGGTGACAGATGAAACAAACTTTTTTTTTCCCTGACGGAGATTGTGCGGGATCACTTAAACAAATAGGCCATAGCATTCACATTTATGTATACTTTAACTTAAGTGGCACGTATCAGAGACCATTTTAAAGCCCTAACTTCTGTACATTCTGCAGGAAACGGCTGGCGAGGAAATGCTTTATTATGTCGGGGTAGTACAACAGGTCCCCCACGTCATCTGGTGCTTTACCAAGTGCAACATGACAGTTTCAAGCAAAGTAAACAGAGTTGAAGAAATAAAAGTTAAATCAAATGACAGGCCCCTTTTCTTCAGAAATGCTAAGAAAAAAGAAAGGGAAGGATTTCTGCATCCAAATGATACGGCTGCACTCAAAGCTCACAGTTTTCTTCTCTTTCGATTAAATGCTCTTTCTCTGGCTGTTTGTGCTTTACAGTGGAGTGTGCTACATCGCTACTTTCTTCTCTACAGGGGCCCCTGGGCTCCCCAAGCAATAGGAGTAAATTAGAGTGCACCTGTTCCAGCTCCAAGATAAGCCATCTCCAGAGGATTTCCTCTGAGTAAAATGAAGTGAGTGAAGAATAAACAGAATATCACAGCATTACTCCGCCAAGGTGAAGTTGCTGCAGCTCTGGGGACACGGTTCGTTTTGCACAACACCCAGCAAAATATCCTCTATATACCTCTGGATGTAAGACTGTAGGAATGGTCTCTGCTCACAGCGGAGAGAATAGGCGCTGCTCTTTTGTGCTCCAACCACGGCAGCGAGTCCGCTTCTCAACTGTATCTACTCACAACCTTGACTTGAAATGCTGTTATTTGTGGTCTGGGTTTTGTGGTTTGTTTCCAGTGTGTTTTGACTCTGTGTCAACACATCTGCGATAGTCAAACATCAAAACCACATACTTCCCCTCTTTTTCCCCCCATTTCTGTAATGCTGCCAAACATTTTAGAAAGTATCTAATTAAGTCCATAAAACAAGGGGAAAAATGTCAGTACATATCTTGCTTCCTCCCATCAGCTTAGCTACACAAGTAACGGCTTGTATGCTTCTTGGAAGAAATAAAAGATGTAACCCCAGTGTGATGCCCAAAGACCACTGACCGTAAATGTCTAGAATGCAAAACTCACCCAGTTGGTTTACACATAAAAGGCGTAGATAATTAGAGGAAAAATGTAATTCATCATACGTTTGATAATCAGTCTGATTCAGTCTCCTATCTGCACCAGGGCATTCAAATCTCTCCCCCCCCCACTATTAGCACCCCACTCTGCCTCACAACAGTAGTCTGTTTTACCCTCTCTTTGTTCCCCTACAACACATTATCATTATTGTAGCTAATTGCATGGTTTGCCTTGAAGTCTTGCTGGAGACTCGTGATCTGGGGTTGAAACGTGGACGGGGATTCAGTCTTCGCCACAGCTTGCTTTACTCCGCTAATTGCTGTTACCACAGGATAAGGCGTGCTCCACGCTGCGGCCAGCCGGACAAGCAAGGGCTGGGTTGGGTNGGGGATACTATCACACAAGGGTGGTAAGATGTGGGAGGGAGAGCAAAGGGTGGCGTAACTGACATGGGATGGGTAGACCAGATTGGGGAGGGAAAGGGTAGCAGTTGGGGGTAAGCAGGAGGGATGGAACCAGCGTTAGATGTAGGTCAGCAGGAGTGGAGTACCCTAAAGATTACAGTTGGTTAGTGCGACCCCTCTCTGACAAGATCTGAGTCTTTGCTCCCAGCAGAGGTGGACCCAGGCATTCGGGGAACCCAGCTATTAGCGAGGCTAATAAAGCCCGAGCAGAAAGTTTTGAACCTGCAGTGGCCTCGAGACACCGTCCTGCAGCAAATCCAACGCTGAAGATCTTTTAATATGGTCCAGAACAACTAAAGACGGTCTCTAAATAATTGTTAATATAGCAACCGAGCTATGATGTGTTGTAAAATTTATCTTTAAGCAGACACCCACTGCCATTTTGGAGCCTCTCTCAATAATTGTATTTTTAATGAGCACCTCTTTTTATTAGCATTGTTTATTAAAGAAGAGCAATTTAAAAGGCAAGTTCATCTAACTCTGAAAATCTTAAATTTTTGTGAGCTCTGATAGTTTCTAAAGGCATGTGGGAATGCTAGTTTTACACCGCAGTATCAACTTCCAACTTCAAAATGAGTCACAGCTCCCTGATGGGGTTTTAGAAAAGGAAATGGAATCACACACATAACTAGTGACAAAGCCTCCATCACCTAACAAAAGATCTCATTCCATCTCTGAGAACTTTGGGTCTACCCCAGAAAAATAATAAATAACCTCCTCTCGTGCAGATTTTCCATTTTGTTCAAAAGGTGTTTTCATGACCAAACAAAGGAAATGGTGTCATTAATGATATGTATTATGAACTAGGGCCTTTTAGAGCAGTTTTCTATAAATGCACGGGTAAGGGGCTGATCTGTTTTCCAACAAAGGATCTCTAAAATATGAAGTGAAAAGCTACCCAAGATGAAGCTGGTAAAGAAACAGGCGAGGAAGAGCCTATTTCCACAACACAAACAGATTTCCTGGCCTTTAGCAGTCTCTTACTGGGATACTTTGAGACATATCCATCAAAACACAGCTGTATTCATTCATATTTCATACCTCCTCCTTCTCCCAGTGCTTTAACACTGTTCTTTGATCAAAGAAGAGAAGTCGGATCACAACAGGAAGGTTCCCTGCCAGCCAAGAAGGAGAAGGAAGGCCAATCCACCACTGTAACATGTTATCGTATAGAAAGGTGTACTCTGACTCTTCTCTTGCAAGAGAAATAAATAAAAGAAATGAAATAAATACATGAAATTGTAAAATAAATCTGAAGACATTTCATATTGTTTTATTATTTATCTGTCAGGCTTTGTTAAAGTTCTGCAAAATTAAAGAAATTATTTCCCATTTTAAAGACAAAATGCAGAAAAATGTATTATTTATACCTTTTTTTCAAAGTTTGGTGTAATTGATTGAAGTCTTTGTTGGATTTTGAAGCGATTACAGTTTCAGTAACTTAGGTGATGGAAGTGTAGAGAGATTGACGAGCACAAAACGCACAGCTCAAGAGTGTCACCATGTGGAGATGAGAAGATATGACAAATTAGTGACTGAGCAGCTGTCTGAACACACACTTTGAATAAAAACCACACAGCTGTGGAAGAGTTGTGATATTATTTTTCATCCTTATGATGGTTTAAATGTATTTAGTTAAATTTTAAGTCCACTGCTAAACCTTCAACCTACCACTTTACCCTGCTTCCACCGCACCAATTCCAAGACACTGCACATCCAAAGACCCTTTTCAGGAAGGCTGAGGGAGAAAAAAAGTGTTTGAAGACCTCCCTGACATTTAGACTCTCTCTGAAGATGACTTTGCCTTCCACTATTGCCTGCGGGAACATAGTAAGACCCACACTTAACTTCAATTGAAATGCAGTGCCAGATTCCTCTAGGGGAAATTATCATTCTGTTCATAATAAGAGTCACAACAAGCACCTGGAAAAGGACTTTATTACACTCTCTGCTTCAATAAAAGTTTCCTCTGACCCACTGGAAATGTGCACGATACAAGGAACACAACAGTGATGAAATGAAAACTACATTATGCATGTGATAGAATGCTTATTGGTCGGTGGGCGGTGTGAGGATGCACATCTGCTCTGCTTGATTGGCATGTGTGTTAATGCTGCGCTGTAGCCTTGGATGGAGGTGCTCTGAGACCCCCCTCTTTCCTGGAGCCATTATCCAAATATGTTCTGGTTTTTTTTTTTTTGAGTAAATGAATAGCACAAAAATCAAAGTATCAAAAATGCATTGGCCCTCATAATGGAAATCCCTCTGAGCAAGGACATGTAACAATGGGCCATTCTCGGCATCCTGTCCTTTCCCTCTCTATGCCAATGGACGTGACCTCCACGGCTTTAACAATGGGGCATCCAGCCACATAAGCACTTGGCTCCTCTCCACAGCCGCTACATGCAGTCAGGTTGCTTTCATCTTTGTTGTTATATTTAAGGATGACATCCTAGCCTGTCGGCCTCTACCATTGTTTTCCCCGTGATTATTTTCTATCCGTTGTTTAGCCCCAGTTGTGGCTCTTTGATGAAAAGGTCGCCACTCAATTGGAAAACAGTCATTAAAATGCGGTTGGTACTATTCACCAGTGTGCATGGGGGAACCAACTCAACTGAGCTGGTTAATCAAAAGTTAATTATATAATTTTCATGCAGATGAGGGAAACATTCAAATGAATCCCAACTCTACAATCATTACAAAAAATAAATAAAGAAATAATTCTAAAAGGCTATAAAATGTTCAGGGACCAAGAGGCTGTAAACAATATGAAGTTTAATTTGAGGTAAACAAAGTGAATATCCACCAGGGGGTCTGGGAAGGAGAAAGTGAGGTTAAATCAAATTTGGAAACACAGATACCAGCAGGTTTTGTTGTCCTGATATACGTGCAATTAGGCAGGTCCTTGATGAGGACACTGGGAGGGAGAACGCTGCTTTTTACAGCAAATGCTTTGGGGTTTTTAAAAGGGAATTTATGAGGTTTGATGCTTTATGTGTAAACATTAATTATTTTCTGAAAAAACAAAAACAAAATGAACAACAACCATATTTTGGAAAAGTTTGCAAGCCTTCAAAAAAAAAAAAAGTGAAACATCCAAGTTGATGTTTTTTTTAAATGTGCTGGAAAACATTTTCTTTTTAACTTTATTAAAGAAGGTGAAGGAGAACACAACACTTTTTAATATAAAAAATCATAAAAGGCTTTCAAATGAAATGATTGTGTTATGCAAATTAGAGGCATGAATATTAAACCAATGAGGTGAAGTATCACAAATGAACAAGTATTGTTCTGAAAGTGCGCTGGAATGTGGTTTAATTTCTCCTTAATTCTATGTGCTCTTATAATGTTAACCTTTTCCCCAGTTGTGCCAGCGGGTTTGGGTTCATTGGTGTGCATTACAACCACGCTCTAACAATGCGGGGCCTCCCAGGTGTCAGCACAGTTCATGAATCCTGGCCCCTTATGCACCAGGCGATTAGTATGGTGCTCTGTCTGTGGGGCTTTGCCAGAAAATGAGTTCTCTTTAAAACATATGCCCCCTGCTGATTCTTTTCCTTTCCTGATATGAAATTCCAATTTTTATAATGAACACCAATTTCGTATACAGAGAGGAGGAAGAAGGAAAAATAAAGTTATGCACTTTGCCTTGTTTTGGATGACTGCGGTTCCCGTAAATTAGGAGAAAGCCGTTCTGGACATGGCGGGCAGAAATTAGATGAGGGTGTTTTGTCTGCGGTGCTAATCAGCAGTCATGTTTGTGAGCACAGAAATCAGACGGTGTAATTTTCCACATCGCATGTGCACATGACTGGCGTGGCAGAAAATGAATTTACCAAAAGTGTAACAAATTCAATTAAGTCATTGATTTCTAATAAATTGGCTTAATCACCAGCTGTTGTCATGTTAAGATTGTTGTGTCACAAGTTTGTCAGGCTTGTCGGTCGTGGCTGCTTTACAAAGACAATTTCATCTCTTCAAGTTTTAAAATGGGATATTTTATCTGATAAGAAGTTTTAAAATAAAAAATGACTGAGTCAAGATTCAAAATTTTATTACAATTTTAAAGGATTCAAACATGAAAGACATGTGTAATGGTGATGTGTTGAAGTCAAAGCGGACCATCACTGTAAATAAAATAGTCTTCTTTCATCTCATCGGTTCGAGAGCCTTTTTTTACGGTCAAAGTGACGGGATTCATCATAAACCTAAAAACATTTTATTAAAACATTAGATTTGCATTAAATACATCTTTATAAAAGTAAATTAAACAAATGCACGTGTAAAGAAATCTGCATCCAAGTTGCCGTAAAATGAATCCTGCTCATATTCAGTCATGCAAAAGCAAAACAGCCATTGAGAAGTTTGTATATTGTCATTGCCACTTTGGAGCACAGTGGCTGCAGTGGCATGGCTCACATTAATATTGTACGATTGAAGAAAACATCGTTGATAAATAATGTATAATAAGCACTTACATTGTATGGCCTAAGTCTCTCCTGGGTTTGGGCACTCGCCCCTTCAGGAAGAGACACCACTCCTCCTGTGCCCATCATCTAATGCAACAAGAGGCAGTCGAAAAAAAATGTTTCTTTCCTTTTTATATATCCCAACTTATTATTTACAGCAATAAAAAAAAAAAGAAATAAAACACCGGACTTCATAAAGTCATTCCATGAAGGTATTTCTGTTCAAATGTGTCTTTAATTTAATAAAGTGAGCACATTTCCTGAAACTGAAACTTCTCATAAAATAATCACTCACCCTGATGGTCGCCTCAAGCTCTCCCACACTTCTCTTTCCACCTGGTAGCCATCCATAGGACCAGTGCTGGCACACGGTGACCTGAACCACCAGCGCCAACAACAACACCTGCACCATAACTCTGCTGCTCGCCTTCATTAAAGCTGTGGGGGAAGCCAAATATGTAATAAAAACAATAATGTCACACCCGCCTCACTCACAGCTCCACAGCTCACAGATCAAGGGTTAACGCTGTCACCAAACACCACTAAACAACCATTTAGATGGTAATTAATAAGAAAAGATTCAATCTAAGTTAATGAACATTTAACAAACTTCAGTGGAAGACTATCTCACCTCTGTATTTGCCTTGTTAGCATGTGGTACATTAGCCAGAGGGGGATTTTATAGCTGCTGTACAAGGCTGCTGTCAGGATTATAATCCCCTCTTTGCAGGTGTGACACATTTACGGACTAATGGGACACAAAATACAACTAATGGAGCTGCCTAAGTGCTCAGATATGCTGACATCACCGTGAGGGTTCAAGCAGCATTAAATATATATCACAAAACGTCTTTTGTGATGTATTGAATGCATCTGCGTGGAGGTGCTCAAAAGAAAAAAATAAGAGAGACAACATTTGGATGAAATCTGACGTTTATCTCCATCTATAATTTATTGGATTCTGCTTTTAGCAAAGAGTTGTTCAAAATCTGCACAGATACAAACAGCAGAAACATCACTGAAACAAGATGCTTTTGCATTTATTACATCAGCTGTAAGGCTTTTCTGTCACTCTTCTTATTTGTTATTTCTTTAGCATAAGAAAAACATAAAGCCAACAATAATGAATGGATATAATAGATATTTATGTACACTAAATAAACAAAATAGAAACTAATCTTACAAATGAATTTGAGGCACAAACACAGTAGAAAGATCTTCACCCAAAACAAGATAAGCACAAAAACTTAGCAAAAATATATGATTTTATCTATGCGGCAATTAAATAAGAATGACTATAAATAAATGTGTTGAATTTTGAGATCAGCTCCTTTAAAAACCCTTAAAATGTTCAATACCTGTTCCTGTAAATGAAGATGTTAATAAATAATTCAGAAAACTAATATAATTTCCTATCTGAACACAAATTTCTAGTCTTTTTCTAGGATTTCTAACATATTTACAAACCTATAACTATGATGAGTTTTAATCCATATTATGCAATTAAAAGTGTTTACAAGCATATAAATAATAATCCACACATCAAGGAACAATACACTCTTTCAAAACTTATTTTTAATATTTAAGCAAAGATACAGTAAACATTTGGCTTATTATTACTAAATTTGTGTCACTTTGTGACAATTTTTTCTTGATTAGAACAATGTCTAATCAATATGGCACTGATTGATGAAATATGTAAATAAGTTTAAGTAAAAATAATAATAAAAGCTTGATGTTAAGCTTGGCTGGGATGATACATTAGAATTCATGAAACATAATATATTTTTTTGCCTGTTCTGATGAGGGCTAAATGAATGTTGCCAAGTCAGAAACCAATACTCTTGGTATTATTGCCATGGGCGAAAAGGAAAGTTACTGAGGTTGAGTAAAACTGCAGCAGCTGTTAAGTTAATCCCAGATAGAAGTGAAGTAAAACACAACCTCTAACAGAAAAAATACACTTTTTGTTCCTGTTTCAGCTAAATGCAGATCATAAATAACATTTACATGATTTTACTCAACTCTGTTTCTATATACAGGCTCTCCTGTTTCACACTTCTTAGTCCTGCAGTGAAGTGCAAAATGTAAAAAGCTTTAGAAAACAACGTTTAGAAAAAAATTGCATAATTTGGTTTGACTGACGTGTGCGTAAAACGTGCTGGCAGGTGTTATTTAAAGTTGGCGTAGTCTGAGAAAATGTCAATAAAATCCTGGACCACTCTGTAGCAGAAGTCATATTGCTCCTGAAAGAAAAGACGCAAGAGGAGAAAAGCATCATCATGCAGTAGGAATGGTTCCAAATAATATAACATGAACAGGATGACAGATTCACTGCAAATTCGATTTTTATTATTTTTACTTCTGATTTGCTCTCACCATAGTTTGAACCATGTGTGGTCTCTGCATTCGTAAACTCTTAACTGTCTGAAAAACATCCAGGAGGCCTTCAGCTTTCACTCGCTCCAGAATGTTGCTGAGTGCAATAAAAGTCCCAGTCCGTCCCGCTCCAGCACTAAGGGCATAAGAGCAGAATTATTAGTAATTGCGCAAATTGTTTGAAAACCAAGAAATATCACAGAACTGATGAACAACCAGGAAAATGCTGAAAACTGCCACTCATCTAACCTCAGCACATCTGTTTTTCATTTAACCTAAAAAGTTAGCAAGAGTAAAGGTGACCTTTATGTAATGGCTCTAGTAATTATCCTCACTTAAAGAGAGGCTAATCCAAACGCTAACACTAATCAGTTTGGAAGCTCTGTGTTTGACTGAGTCAATGTTTACAATGATGGTGGGATGGAGGGAAAGAGGAGAGGAAGCGAGTGTGAGAGCAATATGCGATTCGGAAGAGAAAGTGTAGGGAGACGTTGGGGATTGCAGCGGGTTAGCCCCATTCCCCTGAGACAGATGGAGAAAAAAAGCTTTAAAAAGCCCTCCTAGACAAGTGGTGATGAAGGAATAGAAGCAAGTGATGACACCATTTCCTGTCGTTAGCTCATCTTATCAGATTAATCATAGTGGGAGTCAGAGGAGATTTCACTTTGAGAGGTTTTAATTGACTGTGAATCAGTGGATTGGATCAGTCCCATCGGGGCATGCTGCTTTAGAATCACTTCACCTGCAGCTAGGTTCTGATCAAAGCTTTCACAGCTAAGTCTTTATAAGGGATCACATAAGTGGTTTAGGCGTGGAACGCTGGGTCTACTGAGGAAATGTACTGTTTATTGTAACAGACATTTATAGGAAGAAAAATGTATCTATAAATTGAGATGATCTGCTAATAAAACAATGCACATTTTTATGTGATCAAACGCTGCAGAATGTGACGTTCTCACCTGCAGTGTACGACTATGGGACGGTTTCCAGACTGCTGCTGCTGCCGCTGCACGGCGGCAATGATGTCAATCATCCCCCTTCCTTCTGCCGGTATTCCGATCTCAGGCCAGCCATGGAAGTGGATGTGACGAACGTGTTGTGACTTCTTCTCCTAAAGAGATCAGCAAGAATTGATGTGTTTTCATCAGATGATATGATGGAAATTTATCAACTTTATTCTGATTAAAACAGCTTCAAGAAAACAGGTCAGAAAAAGCCATTTAAAATGAATCTGATTTGTAGAATAACCACATAACGTACTAGTTTGTTAGTGAGAACCAGGTCTCTGCGAGTGAAGGTTTCACAATGTGCATCTCCAGTCAGCTCCACTGTGTAATCTCCAAATGCTATACTGCCCTCTGATGGCCAATACTGGAAGCACTTTTCCTAATTGAAATTCACAAATAAGATTTAATTATTACATTTTGAGTGTTTACTTAAAAAAATGCATAAACTGTTGAGGAAAAAAATGTGCAAAACTAAAAGTGAATTATAATAAAGAGGTTATTTAAATGTGAAGATCTGCAGCGCGCTGTACCTGCTCCCTCTCTTTGAGCTCGGTGAGCATAACGATTGAATGACACCTCCACTCCCACACCATCCTCCAGAAGTCCTCCACCGTGTGAGACAGCGGGCCCTGGGTTGCGATGAAATAGTCCTTCTGCCTGTAGCCCTGTAGGGCAGATCATCCAGTAAACAACGCTGGAGAGCGCAGCAAACATAATATTTTGCATTGTTTGTTGAAGGAAACAATGAGCTTTATTTATACTTCTATGGGAAATCTATACAGGAGGTCATGCGGGAGAGCTTACATCAATAAAGGAGGCATTGATGTAGTCGGTGAACTCCTGTCCTCTCCTCACTGAGAGGATTACTCGGTTGAAATCATCTGCAAAAGGAAAAATAAAAAAGAAACTTTCTACAAGTGGCAGCTAATGTGATATAAAAGTTTGCAAGATTTAATTAAAAACAAACATGCAACGTTTTATTTTACCACTCACAGCTTTAAAAAGAAAATACAGGCCGAATTTATACATCATTAAATAAAGAAAAACGATTAAATACGTGGCATCTATAAAATCACAGGAAGCCTGGTACTTTGATGTTAGTTCTGATGTATTATGGAAACAGAGCAGAGGAGTGGAACTTACAGGGAATAATCTGAAGCACTCGGTTCTTCCTCATGTTGGCGGGAAGGTTCCCAGTCCTCATGTTCTCCTTCATTATGCGAACGTTGGTCAGCTTCTGATGGGAGAAAACAGATGGATTGACATGATCAAAAAGTTAGTTTTAATCAGTACAATGCTACAAAACATGAAGACTTTTTAAAGAAGGACAATGCTTCAATAGCGTTAACAACCAGGAGCACTGAGGCTGGACTGAAACATTTCTCGTCTGCAGAAAATAAGATCAGAAGAAGAGAAAGCATTGGAGACTGATTCCATCCAGCGAGTGGAGAACCAAGACAACATGTGAAATGTTCTCAGAGCTAAAACAAATTCTATGTGGCAGATGGTAGCGTCTTATAAAGTTTCAGCTGATCCAAAGCATTGTTATTTATGTTTCTACTGCCAAGAGCGGCACCCTGGGCAATATTTCCATGATAATACGGTGCAAGGCGCAGGGTGATGGGGACGATTCAATCTTGACTGAAATGTTTAAGAGGGAGCTTCTTCCCTCGTACCCTGAATTCCTCCTCCAGGCCCAGCCTGTCGTGGGGGGCCCTGGTGTTGTGAAGCCTTTGCAGATGGCCCTCCAGAGAGCACACATCTAGCTCTGTGTCTCCATACAGATAGTACTCCAACAGAGCCTGGTAGATAAAGGAGTACTGCATCTGAGGTAGAACAGAGAAGAGACATAATCGTAGGTGATTTAGTTTGCCTAACTATTTTCTTCAATTTATTATTTTTTTGCCATCACACAAATGGTTGTTTTCCAAGTCCTCGCTTGTTTACCAGAGCAGCGAGTTGAGCTGTCGGTTGGAGGTACAGCAGGTCAGAGAGGGTCAGGACTTACATCTGTCTGGATTAGTTGACAGCGCTGCTCTCGTATTCTGCTCACAAAGCCAAAGACATCCACTCGCTGATCCATGTGCATCATGTCGATCATGCTGTCAATGACAATGAACGTCCCGGTTCTCCCAACTCCGGCGCTGTAACACAAACAAGGGAAAGGTCTCCCTACGTTACAGCTCTACAACACAACAACTTACAATGAGTACATCGTCATATTTAAACAGTAAATACTGGAAGTAATAAAGATTCACTACAAAAGCAAATTAAACATGTCATGTATGTTAATGTTCTTGCTGCACGGTCACATTATTCTTTGAACAAAGGGGTTGATTGTGAGCGACAACGAGCATATGTAAAAGGGCTTCACCTCTGGTGCCCAAGCACACCCCTAATAGATTTATAAGGGTCATTTTAGCAAACTGCACTGCTGGGAGCTCAAAGCCTGGAATCCACAGTGGGGTGTTGGGCTTCGGCAGCGGGCCTCGTTCAGAAACAACAATCCTTCTCCCTGAGCACCTGTTGTAGCAGTTGCTACAATCAGCTGCTGAATTCTTCACTAAACAAACACTTTACTACAGAGTTTAGACTTCAGACTCACAACCTAAACCAGCAAGTTCTCCCTCTTTAGCATTATAATAAATATTCTACGAGGGTTTCTCCTCATTAATACCACATTTGTGTGACTTTTTTCTCCTTCTCTTCTTCTTCTTGCTGCACATTTTACCTGCAGTGCACAACAATAGGTCCAGCGTAGGACGCATTGACAGCCTTGACCTTCTTGAGGAATTTCAACATGCCGATGGGGGTGAATGGCACCCCGAAATCCGGCCAGCTGGTGAAGTGGAGCTGGGTGACCAGTCGAGGAGCCCGGAGTCCGTCGCTGCCCTGCTGTGAAGCACAAACACACAAACTAGAGCTAAGCTGTGAGGAAACACACCAGGTGGAGACGGTTTACCACAACTGTTAAAATAAAATCTAATAAGCAGGGTTTTCTTGTGTTTTTGGGGCAGAATGTAATTATCAGACGGCGGCTTGCCTTCACCTCACCCTCAAGAGGGAATCGTCTTACTCTCCTGAACACTCGGTTGCTCGTTTTTTCAGAGAGCTAAACGTAAAAGAACCCAGTCTGTCAGTTTTTACAGAGGAGCTACAGTGCAGTCATGTTTTTTTTCTGTGCTTGTCTGACTTCAGATGGAGAGGGAACAAAGTGAATTTTGAAATCTGAAAGCTTCGCAGTACACCGAGCCGACATCCAACTTGGCGATCAAAAAGGGAAAGAAACACACACTTTATGTGCATAAATTTTTAGGGATCAAATAACGATAAACTCTGAACATTACCATGTTGTTTATCGTGAGTTAAAATACACCTGCTTATTGATAATATATGCAGGGCCTATTATTTGCATGCTTTTTTTTTAAACGTCTTTGCAGACTTGCTTTCATTTATTTGCTCATCAGATTTTGTAGAAGTTTACTAAAATCTTCTCATTTTCTCACAAGTCAACTTGGAAAAACAACAGAGCCCTAAAAACAAACTATTATTTTACTCATCAGTCGGAAACATTCTTTTCCCAAGTTTTCTTTTTTATTACAAGATAAAGATGTTTTTAAACGGATGCACTCATTTTAAGCATGATTCACTGCAGATAATGAGCTCAAAATGCATCCACATTTTACAGATCTAATGATTTGTGCACACTTACATATTGAACGCAGAATTTTCTAACGGTGTAGTCCACGAGCACGGTGATGTCCTCGACCGCCACTCGGACATTCCCGTACATCCAGCAGCCCTTTTCTGGCCAATACTGGCAACACTTCTCCTGGTGAGGCAATCACAACAACGATTTTTATTTCTTTATTCATTTTAGTGCAGCATAAACACACTGATGTCACACAAATGCATGTATTCCACGTGTATGCACAGAGACAATTTAGTATTTTATGTGTGCATTTCACAATCCAATTTAAAAGGCAATCACAGAGACTTTGTGTGACTCCGACAGTCAATAAGGTCTTCACGGTGACGTTTCAACCCATTAACTAGATTCTCTAATTATCATGAAGCCTCTTAGGATCTTATCAACGATTATTCCATCATTGATCCCCACCGCTTCTATTCTGCCCCATCAAACTTGCTTTTGAGCACTCAATTATCCCTTTGAGGCTGGATTTAATGCAATGCTAAGTAAGCTGCTGGGGTTACATGTTGCATGGATTCTTAGTTAGGAGAGGGGTCAAATAAATTATGCTCATGACTTTGAGAATACAAAAATCTTTTCACCAATTGTGCACTGCATTGAAATGATTCAGCTGAGGGTAAAATACCTCTTTCCTTTCTTTTAGGTTGGTCAGCATAACTATAGTTGCTGTTTTCTGCTCCCAAATCATCCGCCAGAAGTCTGCCACCGTCTCAGGCTTTGGTCCTGAAACAGAATTTAAAGTAAAAGCACTTTATAAGATGATTAAACCCTAAACCGCTTGCTTTCAACGAAGTGTCTTTACCTTGAGCTGCAATGAATTTGTTTTTCTCTTTGTATCCCTGTGTGACAAATACATAAAGCCCAAATTGGTCCAGAGAATAAACATTATCATTAAGGTTTATTTTGCTGTCAATACTCACATCTATGTAAGATGCATTGATGTAGTCGGAGCACAGATGTCCATCAATATGACTCAGAACAACCCGTGAATGATCATCTGAAACAAGTTTAGTAAATGAAGTATATTTTCTCATTTCTTTACATATCCAGCTGTATTGTCTTCCCTCGTGATTTTGAGACCAATAAACCAAGCTAAAGAATATACAGTGGATCCTCACTCACATGGTAAAATGTTGGGGTATCTGTTTTTCTCTCTGTTGTGCTCTCTGCTCGCCTCCTCAAAGGACCCGTGGTGGTAGTAACATGGCAGAGACTACAAAGATAGAATCCAATCCTCATGTGAGGAAAAAGAAAGGTACAGAGCCTTCTAACAAAACACTTTATTGCCCTGTTTTTTGTACTTGTTGTACGTTTGCAGGACAAACATCTTCATCCACACCAACTATACACTTACGTTGAACTCCTCTCTGAAGAGTTTGCTGTCGTCAGCGGAGCGTATCCTGTACTCCTCCTCCAGTGAGTCCAGAGGGATTGGGAAGTACCTCTTGGATGGCGAGGGAGATCTTGGGAGGAGGACTACTGTCTGCTCTCCTGTGTTGAAAAGGGATATATGGTGGTCAGAGGGCAAATGCCTCCCAGTGGAGAACATTACAAGCTCTCACAGCACCTGCAAAAACAAGCCTGATGACTATTAAGATTTCCTACCTCTGTGGCTACATGACAGAAATGATTTCTTGAGTCGTAAACTTGGTACTGCTGCACAAAACTATCTTAGCTCAGAATCTGGCATTTCCGTGCATTTATTCTCCACTTGTAGAGAAAGTTTATGTGGCTCCCTGCGTGCTGTGAAATCTGAGAGACGGCTCCAACCTTTCCAACTTCAGATCACGAGGCTTCTCTTGTTCATAAAGAGTTTAAATTTACAAGTCAAATAAAAAAAAAAGAAATAAAATGAAAAAGGCAGCATTACGTTTTCAAGCTCGGGTGGTTATTTTGAGTGCAACACAAGAGTACCTTGTTCCTCCAAGAAGCCATTTGGGATCTTTTTATCCACAGATGTAATAAGAGCTTTCTTGTGGTTTTTGAACCTGCAATAATGACAAAATAATTCATTATAAAATACATAAAAATGAACAGAAATCCTTTTTCTTGCAGCAGAATTATACAGCGCTGACAAATTCAACATTAACCATCTCAAAGAGGTGAAGCTGCTCCTCCTCATGCCGTCGAGCGTGTGGCCTGATCTGACCCAACTGCTTTTGTTTGCTGTCTTACTTAAAGTGCAGCTGTTTACCCATAAGCCACTGCACACCATCTGTTTGAAAACCACCCCCACCCTGAAACATTCCCTCATTCTTAAACCTGCTTGTGACAAAATGAGACGACTACTTTACCTCAGACAGTAAATGGTCAGCAGGACGACGATGATCAGAAGCAGGGATATGATCAGTGTGGAGGGCAGCACATGAGCCCCCTGCTGGGTGGGGTTTTCTGAAATTAAACAGTCTGGTGTTTTATTTTCAGATGTAACATCAAATATTAAAATGCATTTTTATTTTAGTCTTCATGTTACACAACCACTGTCTCATTACAGAACTTAAGAAGAAATGCAGCATGATTGTTTTCAGTACATAATTTACTCTTCTAGCTAGGTGCTGATAACAGCTTTACCTTCTACTCAAGCCAGGTTTTGATTTTGATTTTTCAGACTGCGTATTCCAGTTTGCCTCAGCCCTTCTGGGACTCAGGCTCTTTCTAGTAGCAGAGACAAACTGTGTTCACTAACAGGAGACACCTCTGAGTATTTCCACAACAGAATTAAGTCAGAATTTATTGTCTAAAGATTTCAGGCATTTTTTAAAATTCAGTTTAGTGTTTTATAACAAGAAAAGACTCAAATTAGCAGAAATGTCATGCTGATATAACATTAAATTATTATTTGATGTAGTTGTTTGGAGGAAAAGTGAAACACATTTAGGTTTTTTGACCTTTTTTGATGTTATTGAACATCAAACATACATGTACATACAAACATAGGTCTTTATTTTTTATTTTTAGAAAGGAAAACGAGATGTTAGTAAAACGCATCTCTCTGATTTTGTCTTTTTACAATCCTCTAATTTTGATCATTTACTCCATTTCCTAACATTTTAGAGTTTGACACCAAAAAGGAGGAAATATACAAATTTTCTTGGAATTAGAGAGTATTTATACACTTTTTTCTTACTTGTTAAAAATGTTATTACAATGGTGTTTAATTAATTGTATATATGGTTTAACACAATCTGTTTTTAATTAAAGAAAGAAAACATATTGCAAACTTTATTTCAGTTGAATCAATGGAGACCAATTTAAAGCAAAAAAGAAAAAAAATTTATAAGTGAACCTCCTTCCCAAGAAAGTGTAAAAAATAGTTTTTCTTTTTTCCCTTTCATCCTTTTTTCCCTTTATATTTTTTGAATTAAAAAAGAAAGAATTTGCAAAATTTGCTGTATTATTTTTTATAAATGCTGTATTATAATGAAAATGTAAAAAAAAAAAAAAGAAAGAAAGAAACCAACAACAACAACAACAACAGAGAAATAAGACACAAATTACCAGTGTATTTATAAAATGAACTAATCTAATTGCCCAGTTAGAATAAAAAAGTGTTTTACCTGCAGTTTGGTTGTCATGAGAAGAAACATTCACAGACGTTGTGATTCCAATCAGAAACAACAGCATCGTCTGTGGATAAAAAAAAAAATGTAAAAAAATCAAGAAATAAAATCAAGCCTGTAATTCAACATTAGTTCCACTAGACGGAGCCAGACTGATATGAAATCTGTATCTGGGTGCAGCGTTCAGAGAAGAGAGCTGTGCTTTGATGTGGCTGCAGACTGATGTGTGAGTTTCTCTGCAGAGCGGTTAAAGTCCTTGTGGGAAATCTGGTTGTAGTCTCGTTCTGTCAGGCTGACATGAAAGTTCAGCATCAAATAACCCAAAATTCAGACATCAGACCAGCGAGGAGGCTTTAACCCACAGGTGACAGTAACCGTATCCTCTGCGGACCCCGTGGAGTTGAGCTTGAGTGGTGTTTGTTAGAAGTCATCTCATTTTGCTGTGTTGGGTCTTTGATGTTCTGCACTGTGTGACGTGGCAAAGCAACCAGCATGGTAACAAGATGTGAACGGTGAAGATTTTATTTATTTAAATTACCTCCAGTGGCCTTTTTAAGGTAATTTGAGACTTATTTTTAAAGAAAAAACAATTTGAAGTGATACATTTTTATATTTTAGTGCATTTTACTTCATTTTTCATTTCTTTATTGTATCTCTTTTTATTCTAATCTATATTCTCTTCCTTTTTCTGTTTTGCCAGAAGCTGCCAGTGATCTATTTGGGGCAAAGAGCCACAAGTGTCTCCACTTCCCCACAACTAGAATGAATTAAAATCTGACATTTTATACTTGTGTCTTTTATCTCCAAAGTATAGCAGCCAGCGCCTCCACTCATATCCTTTTTCTTGCTCCCTGTCTTCTTTATTAGAGGGTGAGAAATCACTGAATTAATTGAGCGAATCTGCCTAAATGGCTTTGATTGAGTAAAAGAGAGACGTGAGGATTTAGTGTCCTAATTTATCCTCTGCTCTAAGTTTCCTCCTCGTTCCAGAGGCCAGACGACTGGATGGAATAATTCATTCTGTCAACTTACTTCTTCAAGAAATGGGTCATCATTTGTGATGTTTCTGAGGATTTCTCTCCAAGCGTTTGCTGAGAATAATGCTCTAAAATTGCTCTAAAAGACAAAATCTATCTTAAAAATGTAAACAACAAATTATCACTGTTTAGTTCCTAAATTATGCAGTTGTTTTTCTGCAGAAATAACAACACTAAGCATGCTAATGGTTCTGCAGGCCTGAAACACAGCCTTACAGATATTTTTTATCCAAAGGAACTCATCCAAGAACCACTACTGTGTGCAAATATACAACAAACACTTCCCTTTTGCACATCACATGTTTTCACGCTAAGACGTACAGTATGTCCCACAGCCAAAGGCTATGTGGTGCATATGTGCCTCATTCTGTTGGAGGAATTAATTCTCCCCCCAGTGTTAACAAGCTCACGGTGCCAGCACCTGTTTTCCACACTCCCCCTTCCCTCCTCTCCCAAATGGGCAAGTCACATCCACTCACACACCCTGAGTCCAATGCACAGCTCCCTGCAGCAAGTCATGCTGCACGTATGGGTCACTGCACGAGCCACGGCGTATCTGTCATTTTCTGGCAGCTACTGTACATACAACATTTAGTAAGGAAATGTGTGCAGAGAGTTTGACAGTAAGAATATTTCAAACACTCTGTACCCCTCAGTGATTGAGGCAAATTAAAAATTGATAAACCAAAAGTACACTGCATGTTTTTTTGCTTCTTCTTCTTCTGTATCTAAGGAGGAAAAAAGAGAAAGAGGAACAGAGTTTTAAGTGTTGATCAAATGGAGAAATGTGTCTCCTCTGGCCAGCAGAGATAAGTCATGACTCATTTGTACACCAGATGAGGAAGCAACAGTAGACGTCTTTACAGTAAGCACTCACAGGCAAAATAATGTAGAACAGCCAGTTACTGGAGGTCTAACTAAAAAAAACTTCAGTAACTTCAGTTGGTTGTTTGCTATTGAACTAGATCAGCAAACACATTTTAGGATCAGACAAAGATAACCTGAGTAAACACAAAATGCAGTTTTTAAAATGATGAGGTAATTTAATAAGGAGGAAAAGGCCACCAATACCAACCTGGTTTTGTGTTCAAAAGCAACCGACTTATTTATTAAATCATGAATTCATTGTAATTAATCACATTGTTTAGAAAGCTGAGTTCAGTTTCAGTAGACAGGTCTAATTACTAACAGAAATGTAGCATTAAGAAATCTCTTCAATAGAACCTGACTGACAACATGAAGTAGACTAAAAGATCTCAAAAAGCAACACATCTAATGAAATTCAAAGACAAAACCCAGAAAACACAGCAGGTTGTACTGGGTCAAATTAAGGTGGAAGAAACTAGGGGACAAAATTGGCCTCCAGTGGAAGAGTTCCAGGGCCAAAACCTCACATTTCACAGAGTTTCATTGAATTTAGTTAAAAAACATCAGACCAGCATGGTGGTGGTAGTCTGATGGTCTGGGGCTGCTTTGCTGCTTCAGGACCTGGACCACAGGCTGGAACTGATGGAACCATGAACGCTGCTCTATGAGAAAATCCTGAAGGAGAATGTCTGGACATCAGTAAGAGCCTTAAGCTCTGTAGCACTTGGTGCTCTGAAGCAGGGGAATGATCCAAACAGCAGCAATGAACGACTCAATTAAAAAAGGAGGAGTTCTAGAAGTGGCCTGCTCAGAATCCAGACTTTGAGACACTTGCTGTATGCTCAAACTGTCACTCAACTGTCAGGAGGAAGGAGGCAGGAACAGGCGACATGGACAAAAAACAGCTTTATTGCTGGATGAAGACACAGGACACACAAGGGATTCAAAAATAAGGAACAAATGACTGAACTAAACAGCATATATGAGGAGGTGATCAGGGAGACGAGACACACCTGTGGAGGATTAGTGCATGGAGACACAAGGAGGAACACAAACACACAAAAACAGGCATGAACTGAACACAGGGGGCAGGACATGACACAAACACCCTTCAATGTGGCTAAATTAAAACAAAGTAAAGAAAAGCGAATTCTGTTTCACACAGAACAAGGTTGGTTTGGATAAATCCCTTAAAGGAAATCATCCTTTAAAGACTACGTTTTGTATTTCCTCAGGTTATCTTTGTCTGATATTTGTTTACTGATCTAAAACATTTAAGTGTGAGAAAAATGCCAAAACTGAAGAATGCAAATACTTTTTTCACAGCACTATGTGTCCTGATCTGTTGCATTAACTATTAATATATTTACAGTAATCTTAATTAGCATTTGATGCTATTTGATCATTATAATTTGGAAGATTTGATGGACAACAGGTAGTGCATAATTTTATTTTCTGAAACATCTTTTTTTTCACAAATAAAATTACAGCTGTTTTAACCTCCCACCTGAATACCCAGTCAACTAAAAGCTGCAGTAGCAGGTCAAACCTCAAAGGATTACTTTCATGCGGTTTGTGTGAGCAGTGACACGAGTGAAATGTAATTTGGTGACAGAGTGTTAAACATATAACAGCCACATGAGCTTCAGCTACATGATTTACACTGAAATGTGTCAAACTCCCATAAAACCCTTCCTTCAACATCTTCATCCTGCACTCTCACAACACAAACTGATATGAATCATAGAAACACCAAACTGCACAAATATGAGCTTTTCACTTCTCTTTATTATTATTATTTCATGCTGTGTGGGGAAAAGAGTTTTCTATGATGTGTTTCTGACCAGAAACACAAACCAGTGTCTAACCCGCCTGAGACGAGGTCCATACGGCCTGTAGAAAAGATTTTTCTTCTAAATTTAACCTCACAGATGTGAGCAGAAAGCTGCAAATTCATTAACATAAAACAGTGTTTTCCAAAACAACACATTCACACCTCCTGTGAGTGTTAAAAATGATCATTAAAAATAAAGGCGGCTCAGCGCTGGCCTCTTGACCTCAGTTAAACAGCTCCCATCAAAAATGAATCACTCACAGGCATTTGTGTGAGAATTACTCTGAATATGTAAGTGAGGAAAAAGCTTCTCATTTCTCAGAATCCAGCCATTAAAAAGTAAAGCCTCTTGAATACCAATAAGAGTACAGTAGCTTCAAATTTAAGATCTCCTAAATGTCGTCTGATCCCTTCAGCAGCTGCAGGAATGGCCAATGTGTTTCTATCATTTTCTGCTTACAGGAAACATGTTTCAACCAATGTGTTTAAAATAATCATATTTAATCAAAGTAAACCCTCTTAAACTTGATAATAAAGTAACATCTGCTATCATAGAAAATAGTGTAAATGTCACATGATGATGCTGAGACTATTGTGATGTTGATTTATTGACTCTGATTGAATAAGTTAAAGTCCTGACAACTATATTTATATTGTCTTAATCTTCAGTTTGTATTAAATTAAAGAAGCATCAGGAAAAAGTTCTCTTTTTGCTTTATTATGCTGTCAGGCAGTAAACTTAAAAAATACTTTTCAACAAACGGACATTACAAACTTAATAACTTTCATATGCTAAGTTGTGTAATCAGCAGGGATTTAGTACTTCTAGGTAAAGTTTTGGAACATGCTTAAATATGAGGGTCACAGTTTAGTACATCTTCAGAAAAATGCTCCTCTTTAAAACTTACACTAACTCTTCCAGAAGCAAAGACAACCCTCCACTGGGAGACTCTAAGGTAGCAGCTTGGTTTCACTATAAAACAACAAAAAAGCCACATTATTTTATCTTTTTCATCCTGTCTGAACAGTAAACAGTGTCCTACAGGACACATGTCTAACAGAGAGTTTGATTGACTCCAGAAAGGCTCCTCCCTCCCTCTTCGGTTAAGAAAATGTTGCACAAACAAGTGAAGCAAAAATAAATTTAAAAAGATGGCTGCTTCAATAATTTGATTTAGGCACGATGCAAAATTATAATAACAATAACATCTATCCATCCATCCATCCATCCATCCATTCTAAACCGCTTCACCCTCCAGTGAGGGTTGCGGGGAGCTGGTGCCTAATGGGGGCTGGACAGGTCCCCAGTCCATCACAGGGCCACACGAACAAGACTTACAACCAGCCACACTCACTAACACCTAGGGAGACACCAGTTAACCTAACATGCATGTTTTGGATTGTGGAAGGAAACCAGAATACCCAGAGAAAACCCACGCATACATGAGGAGAACATGCTAACGCCACGCTGAAGGCTGCACACCACAACCTCCTTGCTGCGAGGCAACGCTACCAGCTATGCCACCATGCAGCCCATAACAATAACAATACCAAAATCAATCAATAAAAACACTAATGCCAGATTTATCAGGTAAGTCCTAATAAACCATAATAAAAAAGAATGTCATAAATCACATGACAGCTAGTCACTCCTTGATGCTGCGATGGATCAACCAGAAAACAAAGATCTGTAAGTTTCTAAGTGTTGATCTGAAGCAGCATTAATACTGTTTGATGTAGAGGGCGCTCACTTCCTCTGGTTCTGTTCAGCCTCAATGAAACATTTTTCATACATCATGTAATTCATGCCAAACCTGTGTAATAAAAGATCATGGGGCAAATTTGTGTTACACTGCTAGCAATCAGCTTGAAAGGTTGATTACATAACAGTTTTATCACATTTTGTCTTTATGTGACTGTAAAACAAATATACTCTTCAATCCACACATAGGATTTACTTCACTGGACCCACTGCTTTTTTAAATAAATATTTTAATGCTGAACATTAAAAATAAATGTACATACTTTTTTGATACATTTTCCTTCAGAGAAAATACTAACTCACATTTCTTTCCAATTGATCAAATTTGTGCAGATTTTCAAAACTGGTTGCTGTAAACAAACTTGACCCATCTGCAAGTAAAATCACTAACCCAGTGTTGTGTTTTTCATAAAATATTTGGAATAAATATTGATTTCTAATCAATAAGAAGAAAAGCCAGGCTGAAGAAGAGCAGGTATGCATGATTTAATTTACATTTTGCAAAAAATGTGAATAGTATCTGTATTTCCAGGGCGATTTGCTTTATGAGAAGTTTACAGAATGTTCTCAAACATGAGAGAAGACATATCAAATAAAAAGCCACATCCAGACATGTGTCAGTTTCTTCACAGATCAATGTGGCTTTAAAGATTCACATTTTGTAAATATATGACATGTCTTGTCCACAAAAAGATGAAAATGCTTTCTTTCCCCTTTGTTTTCCAAGGAACAGATGAACAAAGGAGTCGGGGTGGAAATAAATAATTAAAAAGCAGACACAGCTACCACTTCAATTGTCAAGCAGCAAATAAAAGAAAGGAAGAAAACAGAAACACATGCCAGTGAAGTGTGGCAGCAGAGTGATGTGAGGATGGAAGAGACAAGAGATGAGAGGAGAGGGAAAGAAGCAGGAGGAGATAAGTGTCAAGATCCTGGGTGTTGAGATAAAGACACTATGTGGAAAGCATCACTGATTCAAATGACTGTGGCTAAGAAACACCTTCATTTAAAAAACACACCTTATCTCAACTTAAAACTGCTGCAGTCACCCCCATACTCAAAAAACCAGGTTCGGATCCCAATCATTTTAATAATCTTCGCCCCATCTCTAACTTACCTTTTGTCTCGAAAATTCTGGAGAAATAGTTGACTCTCAGCTTCGTTCTCATTTGCCATTTAACTCTCTTTATGAACGCTTTCAGTCTGGCTTCCGCCCCGGTCATAGTACAGAAACAGCAATGGTAAAAATCACAAATGACCTTCTAATTGCAGCTGATTCAGGCTTACTCTCCATCCTCATCCTCCTTGATCTGAGCGCAGCATTCGATACCATTTCTCATTCCATTCTTCTTGACAGGCTCTCATCTATCGGTATTTCTCATAACGCATTCAACTGGTTTCACTCTTATCTCTCCGGTCGCTCTCAGTTCATACAACTCAAATCTTTCAGATCTGACCTCTCCCCAGTTACTAGAGGTGTGCCCCAGGGATCTGTCTTGGGGCCCTTCTCTTCATCCTTTATAGGTCAAATATTCCGGAAATTCAACATTCACTTCCACTGCTTTGCGGATGACACCCAGCTCTACTTGTCTGCCAAACCAGATTCCTCATTCCCACCTCCCTCCCTCTCCTCTTGTCTAGCTGAACTAAAATCTTGGTTCTCCACTAACTTTCTCAAACTAAACAGTGACAAAACAGACATTTTACTTATCGGTACCAAATCCATCTTATCCAAAGCTGCCAGTTTCTCTCTCACTATTGATGCCTCCACTGTTTCTTCCTCCCCTCAGGTTAAGAGTCTGGGTATCATCCTTGACAGCACGCTCTCATTTCAGTCTCACATTAATAATATCACTCGGTCCGCCTATTTTCACCTTCGCAATATTAAACGCTGCATGTCCAGCTCAGCAGACCGAGGTGCTGCTGTGCGCGAACCTGTGTCCTGTGGAAGGAGGCGTGTCTGGATCGACCAGTGGGCCCCTCGCTCCGTGATGCATGCAGAGGTCCACATTGAGCTGCTCACGCTAGCGGCATCTGCCCTTAGTGTGGATGTGCACCAGGATCAGAGTAGCTCGTTTTAATCTGCACTGTCTGTTTTGGACCAAACCCCCCTTTTCTCAGCATCCCCTGCTGCCGGCTAAAAGCAAGCCAAAACTGCTTAGTGTGCTTTTTAAAGTTCTTTCTCTCAATACTCACATCCTTTGAGACATCGGCTACAGAAGAAGAGAAGAATGAAGTAATCACGGTGCCTGACGTCAGCTGAGGTTTGTTAAAGTTTGGGACTGATGGACATGTAGGCACAGGACATCATACGAACCTGAAAAAACAAGGAAATGGAAATGTATGAATTAGGCATGAAATCTATTCTATGTATTAAATACATTTTTAGAAGTTAATCAAAAGGCAAAAAACCCCCATAATGCAAGAATGCACAAAAAGATGAAATGGAATCAGGGCAGCAACACATTAACTCTGTTGCCTGAATAGATGTGAAGCCATTTGTGGTTTAGATGTTCATTATGCATTTCCTGTTTAGTGTAGTATTACAGCTTACATCATCCACGATTGCACAGAAAGCTATGAATAAGCTGAGTGTTTTGTTTTAATTGTGAGAGATGTGCACAGAGAGTCGATCATTTAAAGCCGTCACCAAACAACATTCTGGGTGGTTTTCTTATTGTGGATCCCAAACACAGGCTGGAACACAACTAAAAGTAAAGAGGAAGAAAGTAATGATACCACACTCAGCTGGATTACCTCACCAGTCTGAGCTGCACTGAAGAAAAAAGAATGAACTAAGAATGGAAAACACCTCTTTAATTCAGTGCTGTACAAGCTGGGCTCAACTTTTCCAAATGTTTAAAATCTGCTAGCATGATGATATTCACATGGTTGTAATAAAAGGCACTCACTAAAACCCTGGACGTGTAAAACTGCTCAAAAACATATTTAGTCCTGCACCTTTAAACACTTGGGAAATTTTTGAGAGGCACATTACAGAATGTCAGATGTGAATATTATTCTGAGACAAATGATGCAAAAATAAAAACATCCTGGAAAAAGACTGAAATGCAAAGCTTTCCCTTCACCTGGCATACAAAGGCAGCAGGAAAAGGAATTAATATAATGCAATAAAATAAAAAAATTAAACAGCTTTGTTAGGTTTTTTTCTATTTCAAGATCCTCTTTCTTTGTTTTCTTTGCCTGAGACTTTTCTAAAAGCATCACCAGCTTTTGGTGCTTTTCTCCTTTCAGTTCTGTAAATTCATTTCAAAGAAGAGACACAACCACTTCCTCTCTGTGTCACTCCACCCCGTTGACTAACAGGGCAAACATGGAGGTCATTAATGTTTTATGAAAGCGCAGTCATCACCCAGCACTCTGTGGTTCAATCACTAATTCATCCCAAAACAGGCTGTAGCTCAGCACAGAAGTGACGTAAATCCCCAGTCTGTTTTCCCTGATTCTGATTATTAAATGCATGGACAAAATTTTAGCCATCCATGCATAATTTTGATAGCTGACCCGTTTAACTCAGAAATGTGTCATTTCCTAAAATGGTGAATGCAAAACCTTTATTTATTAATCAATTAAATGCAGATTTTGAGAATATTTTTGGAGAACATGTAGGTTTTTGCACAATTTACAAGTTTTGACTTTGGTTTAGCGTTTGCAAGACCAGCTGGTGCCATTCTTTGCTGATCAACAAATATAAATTCTTTTCACAAGATGAAATAAGACATCAAACCAAATGAGATAAAAACAATGTGAGACTTCAGACATTTTCACACCCACAAAGATTTTACGCTCAAACCGAGCGGTCTGCTGTGAGCAGGTCCACAGCCTGAAACACTCGTACAGTATGAGAAGCTTCTCTTGTGGGAACTAGCCGAGGAATATTATCATTTTCACAGCTGTATCAGGGGATGAGAATGTAATCTCTAGCCTCCGGTTTGAGGACTCTGAAAATGACACTTCTGGGACACAATATAGGTGAAACCAGGGACAGGAGATGATAATCATTGCAATTACAGCTTCACTCGTTCAGCTGCAGCTCAGCCAAGGATAACAAGTAAGCTCCTTTCCTGGGATTCACTCTAAATGGTATTAAAGTATAAAAAAACCACAAAACAAGCAGCTGCATTCAACAGAAACACACGCTGTGAGGAATGTCGGGTGAAATCGGTTAAACTATTCAAACAGTAACCTGCTGTGCACGGTGATTTTAAGACGTGTTCAGGTATTTGCTGATTCATTCAACATGACTGTCCCCTTCATGTAGCTCTCATTAAAATGATCACTTGCTTGTATTACCCAATGTTACAGACTACTTAAGAACTTCCTGTTCTCATGAAGCAGTTACAAGTTTTCATACAAGCAGATAAACTTGAAAAAAGGTTCCACATAAGAAGATAACATCTAAAAACTCAATAACATATCTAAAGAAAGAAGCCAAAATGGAGAAATGTGTGCATCTAAAACTAGTTTAAAGCAGTGGTTTGTAAAATTAAATGCATGCATAATTTATATGTTTCATTGCAGAAATCACACACCAAAGTACATGCAGTCAATTCATAAACATAACAAAGAAAGATCATTTAATTTAAAAGTAAAATCAACTAAAGCCTGGTTACCACAGCAAACGTTAGCGCCGTGTCTTTGTCGAGTCTATTAGTGTCTCCTGAAGCGGAGCGCCGTTGCACTCAGCTTGCAAAATCACGCGATAGTCACAAAATCTCGCAGGAACTAAGAGCAAGAAGTGCTTTGGTCTGTATTTGGTCAAAACTACCATCATGTTTTGTGGGATTATCTTTTAATTTGTCATCAACGGGTCAGTGAGCTATTTATTGTAATAGCCTGGTTCTAAAAGCTCAATTACATACATATTCCACAATGAAACGCTCCTCGTCCATGTACTGGCGGTTGTTTATGTTTGCTGTACTAGTAGCAGTTCAGCGTATTGTTGTCATTTCTGCATCATAAAGTACTCCACAATGTCGTGACACAGGTGTCTCAGCTCAGAAATAGAACTGTCGTGTATCTTGAGCGCCGTGGTGTGGACCAGCGCATCTGTCAGTAGAAAGCAATGAAGGCTGAGGAGACATTTCAACTGTTAGATTAAGACAATGCTAACGTTTTTACAACAGTGATTTAAAATGGACCCAAGGGGGAGCTGAAAACAAGCCAAAACTGCATAGTGTGCCTTTAAAATACTTTTCTACTGCCATACACTTCAGATTACATGGCCATTAAACAGAACTCTGTGGTATTTGATGTAAAAAATTAGCTTCAGAGCTAGCTACTATGAAAACTCTGGCTGGTATCTCATAATAATCCTATCAGAATAAAGATGAAATATAAAGGTAATAGATATACAGTAAAGGTTATAAAACAGACACTCTGTTGTGATTAGCTGTTAGCTCGTCTGTTCCATCAGAAACTCTTTTTCTTCAAACTGAAAAAAGAATTGTTTATAACTTTTTCAGAGAAACTCACTTCAAAAGATCTGAAACACGACTTTAATCATTGTGCCTTTTATTGCTGCTGTAACAAGATGAAACAAATTGCACAACACTCCAATAATAAAACACACACACAATCAGCATAAAACACTCCACAAAGTCTACACCACAAGCCAACTGCAGCTGCATCACCACGTCAGTCGAATGTCAATACTGCAGCTATTGCACTGAGCATCAGCTGACATCTGTCACACCATCAGGAGCAATGTCCAATATTCAATATCACTTCCTTGAAATGTGACAATATGTTCCTGAAGCTGCATGTAGCTTTCCTTCAATCTACCATGTAGCTGAAACCTGCACAAAAAGAAGGTCATCAGGTGCTATATTATTCTACATGTGCATGTGACTCTCAGCTGTTCTTATTGGGAGGATAATGTCAGAGGCTTGTTTATTCTGGTAGAAAAGAAGCCAATGTATCATTTTAGCATGTTTCTCACCTCATGATGCTGAAAGCATCATCTCAGAATTAGATGTGTGTCTAACTAGAGCATGTGAATTCCCAGAGAGGGAATAAAAAAGGATGTGTTCTTCCTGACCCAATATTCTGAGGTAATTCCAAAATTAACATCAGTTTTTATTAGGTCATGTCTTCAGGAGGCTGGATGATCTATTTTTCCTGAACACAGTCAAATCTAAATGTTGATGTAAAGAAACATTTAGATTATGTTACATTTAAACTTAAATGATTCTGAGGATAAGTGTCCTACTTATTACTGTATTGTTATGAGGTGCACCACGCTCACAGCCTCCATCCTGTAGCCACAGGCCGCCCACTGCTCATCCTCCTCCATGCTCTTTTTGTCCTGATGAGCGCTGTTTTCCCAGCCTCCAAATGTGACTGGAATTTAATGATGACAGAATCCATCAGTTTAACTGTGATTGATCTGTCAGCGCGTTAAAGCGCTGGTCTTAGTGCGGTTTGCTCCACTAACCCATATTTACTACAGTGTTGACCGTGTTGTGGAATTAGATGAGCTCTGAGTGTCCGATCCCCGTGACCTGTATGCGCTTTTCTCCCTCCTCGTTGGAAATCTCTTGTTGTTTTTAAGCGCAAAGAGCCGCACGAAGCTTAATGACGCTCAAGCTGCTTTAAACATGCAGGATTGGGTAAATAATGGAGAAATAGACGCGGAGCTTTTGGTTTTGTCTGCGCCTTACCGTATAGGACCGATGACCTCCTCTCACATCGGCTGCTGACTGATGTCGGATTGTATTATTGCATCCGACGCTTCTCTTACTCTTCCTGTCCTCTGAAGGATCACGGTGAGCGCATAAAGCCGTCGAATCGTCCGACCGGAGCCGAGGAATGCGATCACGTTTCCAGCGGATCCCTCAGAGGATGCGCGTCCCCCTCCTGCCTGCCTGAGCTGGGCCGAGTTATGGCAGAGTGGAGCCTGGAGAGACCCTCCCCCGGGCGCAGAGCGGTATCAGGTGGACGCTCAGCATCCTTCACATTCCAGCATCACTGAACGATAAAGGGCATGCAGAGAAAGGCTCAGCCTGCTCTTGTTTTCCTCTCCAGTGGAAGCATGTTTTTTTTTAAGGTTGGCATTTTAACGTGATGTTTATTCAATAAAAGACCTGAAGTTTCCTGTAGTGCTGCTCTGGGGACTGATTTCCACTTTAAAGCTTTTTTAATGTCACACGCTGCTTGCAAACATTCACAAGATATTTTTGACAGAATTTTAGTTTTTTTAAATAGCAGAGTCGAAATGAAATAAGTTTACTGCAAAACAAGAAGTGGTCAAAGGGTTTGACCTGTTTGAATGCAGGCGGAGCCACCTGCTGGCAGCGAGGATGACCTCAAGAGCATCTCACACACAACAGCGAAACATTCAGCAGGCAGGAAGAACAATAGCAATACTCATTTAGTAATAGGTCAAGTAAGGTCAGCAATATGAGTCTTCAATGGCTGATAATGTTTGGAGCCAAGACATGTTTTCATTTTGATATAATATAATGGACAATATTACAAAACCTAAATGAACATGTTTGATAAGACTTTAAAGAACTTATGTATAAAAACATGCTTATTGAATCTTGCAATGAAGACTTACAAACATCTATTTATTTGTTTTTGGTGACGGATCTTTAACGTCTGACGGGCCAAATGTTGGGCATGCAGTTTGTAATTTATCAGTCCTTCATTGATTTTACAATGAAGATACATTTTTGATCTATTGCTCAATCCCAACTCCTAAACTAAATCCATTTTGTCTCCAAAAAAGGTTATTTTGTTCATGAAATTAAAAAAAAAAAGTTTTTTTTTTTACCTCACTTGTTATATGGACCTGAACCAGGTCTGGTGACACTGCTGAGGATGGCTGACAATCAAAACATGGCAAGGAAAAAATCCAAAGTTTTTCTGAACATAAAAGCCTTACAATAATTAATCTAAGTAAATACTTTCAACATGCAAATAATATTTTTGCCTAAACACCTAAATGTGAGATGTGTATCAGCTGCTGCTGCAGTGTAAGTATCAACAGGCAAGGCAGATGATGTTTATTTAACCTGTAAGTAAAGTTTATTTCTACATCTTTCACAGACAAAATCCCATCGTGCTTCACAAAACATCAAAATAAAAACAGATTTAAAGACACACAAAAAAAT
Source organism: Callopanchax toddi (assembly GCA_006937965.1). NCBI lineage: Eukaryota > Metazoa > Chordata > Actinopteri > Cyprinodontiformes > Nothobranchiidae > Callopanchax > Callopanchax toddi. The sequence continues at coordinate 235,809 of SSNR01000046.1, read as the reverse complement.
TAAACAGAACATTAAAAAGACTATTAAAAACAAATAAAGGTCAAGTGAAAATATATCATTAAATAATGATCAAAAACACAAATAAAGGAAGGAACAAACAGCTATTTGACGTGATAGGGTCTTCTGTTGCTTTTTAAATGTGTCCAGACTGTCATAAAAAAATGAAAAATAAATGACAGTTTTTCTTGATTGGTTTGGCTCATTTCTTGAAACCGAGATGACATTCTCAAAATAACATGGACAAATCTCCAAACCACCTTGCAATTGTTCACAACAGAATGTCCTTTCTCATTGGTTTCATCAAATTGCAAATGCTTTAGTACATGTCTCAAGTGACTCTGTGCTTTTCTTCAAATGATTATGTACAAGTAGCTACAGTTAGCACAATGAGCCCACATTTAGCACAGTTTCCAAATAAATAGATCTTGCTGATCTAAACTGATTAGTTGATGTTTCAGTGAAATGGTTACTCTCTCCCAAACATATCAGCATGGTTTCATTGTGTAAGTCATCATATGCACATTTGTCTGTTCAACTGTCAAAATTAGTCAAGGATACAATACCAAGAAAGAATTTCTTAGAACTTTTGATACATTTATGACAGTAATTGACAATCAATCAGGTGAAATTAGAACTAAGGAAGGAGCAGTTTCCCACATCTCAGATGACCAATCAAGCAGTTTGTTGCGATGTGGATGAGAATTTATGGCCTAACAGAGAGCAGCGTGTCGCATGGATGATGAGTTTGGGGAAAGATATTTGATTTTGCTAGTGAGCTAGAATGTTGAGCAGAACTGTAAGACTGTTTGGCCAAATGACCTTATGGTTTTGAGAATGTCATCTCGGTTGCAAGAAATGAGCCAAACCAATCGAGAAAAACCGTAAAATAAAGGAAGTTTGTTCCAAAGTTGAGGTGCAACAGAGTGAGCACCTCGATTTTTATAACTGATCTTTAGAAAAACAATAAATATCAGCTTTTAAATTGATCAAACTGCTTTAATTCAAAGAAAAATCCACATCAGATTTAAATAAGAATGCCAAAAAAGCAACAGAAGACCTATAGGTAATATACAGAGGGTAAAGGGATGTGTAAAATAATGAGGACTGATTCATATAAACAAAATACAAGGTTATCATTTTTTTTGTTTAACATTTCTTTTTCTGTCCCAGTTTGATATTTATAGGGTTAGGGTTTAGGTAAAGAAGAAAGGAGCTACTATTAGAATACTTAGACTTGAATCTGCTCTATGGTGTGTTCCTGTAACTAAGTTCAAATCTAGAATGATTTATTTATTGATCTATTTTTGTTATTTACTTTAGATAAATGTGTTTATAATGGCAGAAAATTCAAAAATATAAAATCTATAAATCCTAATTGATAAATTTATCTTCAGCACTTCAAACATGTGAGTTGATACGATCTCCTTTGAGCAGTAATATGTTTCTGCATGCTCCTACTCTTCAGATGATGTATGCAGTCACATTTTCTGAATGTTAAATATGCGGTACAGCAAGTGGCATTTTTCATGTGACTCACAAATCTGAAATATGAGCTTCCAAGGAACTCTCCAGGGCAGTTCTGTAAAAGGCCATCTGTGGAAAAGCTTTTGTTTGGAGGCTGTGTGGCCATGAGGGCACATTTCAGGTCTGCAGAGGCTGATGGATATCATAAGGATTGTTGCTGACAGCTGGAAAATAATAAACAAATGGGGTTCTTACCAGATAATCCCCTGTGGCATCACAAAACAAAAACATAATAATTTAGTATAAATACACAGATTTACTGACCTCTTGTGGAAGCTATTAAATTTATGGAATTGCAGATTTTCCTGTGAGGAATTATACACTTCTGCAAAATAAACAGATTAAGGGGGACAAATGATTTGTTCAGGGCTGTTTCATGATGATTATGAAATGTTTTCTGATGCTGAAAATGATAAAATTCTAAAGTTTAACAGAGAGGTTAAAACTACCCAACTGCTCAATTATTTTTATACATATCCAGACCTGATTCCATGATTTTATTTCAGTTTAGATCTGTTATTCCTGCTAAAAAACTAAATGTATGTTTTCAAATCCAACATTGAAATTAAAATGTTTCATAAACTCAGAACCAACAAAAACTGAAAGTCAATCAGCAAATTCTTTCTTCTTTTATTTCTTTAAAATTAAAGATAAAAAAAAAGGTTCATAGATTTGTTGAAAAATGCAAATATATAAGCAAAATTTCAACACATAAAGCAAAAACAAAGTTTCTAGCATTCTGACAAACTTAAAAGTGTACATTTGTTGTGAAAACTTATTAATTTATGATGAGTTTTCTTTGGCAAACCTTCCTGTGATTTCTTCTTTAGGAAGAGCATAAGGCTCTGTGACAGACATTTCAAAGCTCTTTTTAAAACTCACTGCCTTTTGTTCAGTTCTCTGTCAAGTTTATCCCACAGCCTCAATAAATTCAAGGTCCAGGAAGTGAGGACGCCAATCCATAACAGATAAGAGCTCCATTGTGTGTTTTTCCTATTCAGATTTGCTTTTGCTGCACTGGCAGTGTGTTTTGGAGCTTTGTCATGCTGAAAAATGAGCAGATGCCATTCAGACGCTTGGCATGGTTTATCAAGATCTGACGGTACTTTATTGCATTCATAACTCTGTCAGTTTTGACAAGATCCCCAAAAGGAGTGGCTTAAAAACAGCTGCAAGCCATGACAGAGACTCCATCATGTTTTGTGAGGCTGTGAACACACATCTGTGTCTCTAATTTAACATTTTTGTTCCATGGTGACGACAATTTAGACAAAAATATTTAAATAAGTATTCAACACCTGCAGCCACTGATTTTCAGTCTAGTTCTTTAAAGGATGTAATTATTATCATTATATATTTTATTTATAAGCACCTTTCAAGACTCTCAAAGTCACATCATGGGCAATGATTATGTAAAAAGTGCTAAAAGGACAACAACAAATAAAATACAAATGAGTGTTTGTGGTACGATGTGTGAGAAGGTCAAGTGGGGAATGCTTGTCTGAACGGGTGGGTTTTGAGGAGAGATTTGAAAGTGTGATGTGGTGCAGAGGTCCAGAGTAGTCCAGAGACGGGGAGCAGAGCAGCAGAAAGATCTGAGTCCCAGACGGGCGGGTGGCGAAGAAAGGAGAGAGCCAGAAGAGGATAGAAGGTACGAGATGATGTGTAAGCGAGAAGAAGATGCAGAGGGACACGTTTGTAAATGTTACAGTAACAGGAGGATTTAAAACTCAATGTGGGAATGGATGGGGAGCCAGTGGAGTTGCTTAAGGATGGGGTGGTGTGTTGAGAAGATAGATAAATAGATAGATAGATAGATAGATAGATAGATAGATAGATAGATAGATAGATAGATAGATAGATAGATAGATAGATAGATAGATAGATAGATAGATAGATAGATAGATAGATAGATAGATAGATAGATAGATAGATAGATAGATAGATAGATAGATCTAACTTTATTGATTCCTTGGGAGTAGTTTCCAGTAGCACATAGACAGAAAGCAGTTTCAACAGAAATATAAGCATAAAAACTGTAGTAAAAAGGAGTAAATGATATAACAATAGTAAAAAGGAATAAAATAAAATGGACATAATGAAATATAGCAGCAATTTTTACAACAATCTTAATGATGATAAAATGGGAACCTTATATACACAAGTCACACACACTTACATAAATCAGTAGTGATCAATGGCTCTCTGAGAAATTCTGCATAGGTTATTGCACATCATGGATTATATTTCACAGTAATGTTGATTATCCGGTCATGTTTTATCATTATCCCTGTACCTCTCTGTCCCCCTACATCCTCCTGTTACCTCCACCCCCCCCCACCCCACCCCCGTGTGGGACAAACGAGTTCCAAACAAGTACGTTGGGTTCTGGAAATGACACAGGCCGCTGAGTTTTAAACCAGTTAAAGTTTAGGGAGGGATTTGAGTGGTAAACCAAAGAGCAGTGCATTGCATTAATGAAGGTGAGATGTAACCAGAGCATTGACTAAAGTGGTAGTGGTTGTGGACGTAAGTGAGGGACAAAATCGGTTGAAATTACGGAAATGGAAGTGAGCTGTGACAGAGAGGTTACTGTCGAGGATGACAACCAAACTCTTGACCTGTGGCGGGGAGGAGACAACTGTGGAGTTTTAAAGAATAATAACAGTTGGTTAGATTTGGATATAGTGGATTTAGTGCCAATGGGACTTCAGTTTTATTTAGCTGGGCTGCATGGTGGTGCAGCTGTTAGCACTGTTGCCTCACAGCAAGAAGGTCAAATCCCAGCTCCAGCCTTTCTGTGTGCAGTTAACATGTTCTCCCCATGCATGCGTGGGTTTCCTGCAGGTACTCCAGTTTTCCCCACAGATCACAACATAGGGTACAATCCAGGACTCCCTTGTAAAAGAGATTCTGAATCTCAATGAGACTTCCCTGGTTAATAAAATAATTTGTGTTTTGTTTGAGAAGGTTGTGAGAGAACGGGCTTTAAAATCTTGTAAGCAGGCCTTGGAGAGAGGATGGTAGTAGAGAAGTACTAGGTTAGAATTGGGTGTTGTCAGCATAGCAGTGGAATATTGATACTGTATTTTTATAGGCTTGAAATTAATTAATTAATTTCCCACTAGTCCAGTTTTCTCCATTTTTTGAGAAACACAACACATCCCTGTGAGGCATGCAGAGATTTTCATCAAACATCATTTTGTAAACCACCTTACTGTAAATGCACCAATTACACCTGTCAGACTGGGTTATTTAGACAGGTTATAGCTGAACAAATGAGAACAAATGGGGGTTTTTGTGGCAAACTGCTTAAAGGTATAGAACAGTTTTTTGAATGCTGGGTTAGATGCTTTTTTATTTTTGACTAAATAATAAATGGATCAAAATTTATTCAGAATTAATCAAACCTTCCATGTGGCTGTAATTAATAAACATAAATTAATAAACAAGGACTACTCATTTAAAATCAAAAAAATATTTGTTATCATATTCTTTGTAGTGTAAAGTAAAATCACTGTTGGTTGTTTGCATTAAAACAGAAAACATGAGTTGTTGGTGTTAAATTCACAATATTTGATGTTTGGAAAATGCTTTTTGTGATTTAACTAAATCTACTTCACAAAATCTTTCTACATCAAGACCATGTAACTTTTTAGATTTTGAAATTACTTTTTGTGCGCTCACTAAAATAGACAGAAGCTTAAACAGTTTAGCTGGGAACTGAGAAAACAATGAGTTTTGTATAATTTAACCCCATTAATATGTGATATCTCTAAATGGTACAAAATTCCTGGTTTACAACTTGTGAGTACATGTCTTTATTTATTTGATTTTAACTTAGAACTATACATGTTCCTTGCTATTTTATTGTTGTGTTTTTGTGAAAACTCCATTTCCAGTCCTAATCTTGTGGTTCAGGTAGCAGTAGTACACACAAGCTGTCACTTGGGGGCAGTGTTGTCCTACAAATTTCATTCTTACTTCTTGCTGTTCTATGATTTTATGCATGTAACAATGACCCGATCACTTGTCTAATTGACTTCATTATTGAATTAATTATCTTATTTTCACAGATCTGATTGTCATGCTTGGTTTTAAGTATATGCTTCGTTTTGGGGAAACATTTAGAATTCAGAACCAGATTTACTTGCTTTTCTTCACAACTTGGTTGCGCTCTTTGTTAATATTTTGTAGTTTAAAACTGACACAGGCTTTCAGTGAAGGTCATTTTGTGCATTGCGTTCGAGGCGCCATATTCCAGGTATATTCCCTTCCTCAAGGCTCAGGAGACCTTTAGGGGGAGAAAATGTTTTTCCACCTGCATGTCAAATAGACTTTTGTCTTAAAAACACCCCAATCTGACCTTCATCACTTCATTTCAATGCATCTATGAGAGGGAATTCTTCACTTTAACAGTATTTGATCTTGAAACTTTTTATTTAATTCAGTGCATTTGAAGTGCACAGATTTGACTTAAAGTGTTAGAAATCCACACTGTGAAACTGCACTTGAAGCATCCGCACTTTGGTTCTACAGGGTATGTTCTAAAATAGGCCATCGTGACAAGTTGTTCACTAGTGACCGCTGGCAGTGACATAATTCTTTCCCCCTCTGTCCTGCCTCCAATGCTAGAGGAAAGGTGCTGCAGCAAGCTTTATGACAAAATGCTTTATCCCCCATTAACCTTCACAGAGTGGGCATCAGGAGGGGTTTACAGGTGGAGTAAAGCACCGGTATCAATGGACAGGTATGTCAGTGAGCTCAGAGAAGATGACAGCCTAACACGAGGCACCCTCCGTCCTTGATTTCTCCTCTTTCTTTTGGGGTTAGTCCTGAACTGGGCTCTGACAGCAGCAGCTGATAAGAAAATGATTAAGTATCCTGGACTAGAGCTCGATCCTGTTCATGTTCCCGGCTGCTCTGCAGACTACAAAAAAGCTCTTTTTTCCCCTCTCAAAATGGAAGCTGTAAAAGCTTCTTGACGACTCTTTAAACACACCATACGAGCACATAAAGCTGCCTGCCTTTGGAATCTATCGACAGCACTTTGTGTTTCTGAAAGAGCCACATGAAATAACTTTCAGACATGCAGGGAGTGTGATTACTGGCTTCGGATCAAAGAACTCACCACTGTATCTGAAATGGATCGGTCTTGGCTGACACACACATACTGTATGTTCAGAGGCAGATTCAGTCTGCAGGGACCAGCAGTCAACTGTGACTCTCCTCCTGTGAAGCATCTGAGCACCCATGAAAATGGAAATGGCAGCAGCTGATCTGTCGGTAGGGACCAATCTGCCTCCTCATCAGGGCTCTTCATTAAAGTTGAGAAGCATCCATTAGCCCTAGTAATTCTCCTCACCCACAGACACACACGACCTTGAGGTGGAACAGTACACACTGTTTTTAACAGCTCCTAAATTCCCACTGAGGTGCAGTTAACGTCAGACACGCTTTGGCTCCTGGATCTCCTGGGTGACTGCGTTGTTCTGAAAGAGGATTTAAAGAGTTCTCCTAACTCTATAATTCCTGGCATAGCCGTCTGTCTCGTTAGAACCAATCATAACCAGTAATTTAAGTTAACCTCATGATACTCGTCACACAGTGGGAGCTTCTTCACTGTCTACTATGTGATCATCCCTTGCTTACCACAGGAGCTGCCTAATTGAGCTGGATGTGCGTCAGTGATTTCACTTAGAGGGGGATCATCAAGATTCAGACAAGCACCTGGTCCTTTATGTGCCTGTAGAACGCTGGCAGGAAAAACGATTACCGGCTTCATTTGTTCTCTATAGACAGTTGTGACCTTTCCAATTGGCACACCCTCCTACAAGTATGACAGCTTTTCTTTCCTGAAACCTGAAGTGATTTTGCATTTAATATGCACATGAATTGCATTTTTACCTATTGGGTTGGGGATGCTTCGAGCTGGAATGTACTGTACAATCAGGGTGGTGATGGTGATTTTTGATTGATTTTTGCCCTGAGAACCACATTCCCTCCAGCACGTGATTTATGGAAATGTTGCAGATAATGTGACCTAATTTAATGTAAATGAAAAGATTGCTGTTTTCTTTATCGAATAGAATTTAATGCTGTTGAGTCAGGTTTGGTACAAAAAAGACAGAAAAAGTTCCTGAAAACACAACATGTCTTTATTTATTTGAGATATTTGGTCTAAATGTCCACATGTTCTCATTTTCATGGATCATTACAAATGAGCTGAAGTAGGTACGGCAACATCCTGAGGTAATTAGTCGCCATAAATGTTTATTTTGGTCAAACAAGAGCTGCATCAATAATGCAAAGTTCCCCCTCCATTACAGATCAATTGATTTTGTGGGTGAAGAGTGATCTTTCCATTATACACTCCTTCAAAGTAAATATAAAAAATAAGGTTTATAAAAAAAAAAAAGTCACAACAATGAATATAATTGAATTCAGCATTAAATGCAAAGTATTTTTAATTCTGAACAAAACAACTGGTTTACAGATGCAAAAAATAACATTAAAAGGAGGATGTGCTTGTTAATGAGCTGCAGAAACTATAGGAGCACATTTAAAAGCAATGTTTTAATCCCGCTGTGATCTCAGTTTTACATGCAAAGCAGAATTACTGGAGGCAAGGAAAATGCAGAAGCTGTACCTTGGTTTCCCATGTGGAGTCGTACCAGGATGGCATCAACCAATTTAAAACCATCAGATCCTGCAGTTTGTAACCTGTGGCAATAACATTCCTCATGCATTATTATTAAGAGTTTAACTGCTTTAAATCATTTGTTTTTATTGTCCAGAATCAAATATTGTTTCTGCTTTTCCCTCAGAATTTTTAAAATAATATATAAAACACTGTTAATAATAATATATCTATATAATTTGATTTTGGGGTCTATTTGTGTGAGGTTTGAATATTTCTTTATACCTAAGTGAATTTTTTTATCTGTTTAACTAGATACACATAATATTTAACATTTGTCTATTAAAGTTTAATGCATTTTTCTCAAGTGCAAACAAAAAATAGCAATAGAATAAAATAAATCAAACGTTCCTGTCCGGTGCAGCAGATCTTCCTCTTCCTTTTTAGACTTTGCTGTCTGCTGTGTAAGGCGAATACGGACTATCCATAAATACTTTACAGCCCCACTTCAACTAAAAGAGAAAGTGCTATCCTCCTCATACCATGAGATATGAGGATTTTGGCATTAATATCTGATGTCCAATGACAACAACATGAAGAAAGGCTCAAGTATTCCTGTAGTGCTATCTGCACTCCTCTTATACTGTAGAATATAAAAAATGAAGCAAGAATACACACATGGGAGATTCCAGGTGCTTTTATAGTTCGGACCAATAAATAGCCCAATCTCAGTTTGTACAGTGTGGTTAAATTGTATCGCAAAATGCATTTTGTTGAAAAGTGCAGGGAGTGATCACTAAAATCATTGTTTGCCTGAAAAGATTACCTTTCAGTTGAACTGCCAGCATGTGCAATTTCAGAAAAATATCTCAGTAGAATAAAATGTCAGGACTATTAAAAAAAGGGGAAACAAGTTTAATATCAGGTGTCAGTGGATGTTTCTTTGGAAACAGTATCGAAAGACTAAAGTATAAAGTAAAAGCTCTCTACCTCTCATCAATTGTATGAATCGTTATATAATTAATAGCTTTTGTAACTGATTATTATTTGATGAAATACGTTTTCTTCCTTTGCTAAGGTTTAGGTCTTAAAAAACAAAAAAGCTGCTTCATTTAGGCATTTTAATGTAGAGAAACTAGATGTGAAAAGTGTTCAGCTTAAACTCAAACCGAATCTTAAAACAGTGGAAGGATTTCTAAATGAAGAAGTTAGAGCATGAAAAATGTAGCGTGAAGTTGACCTGCTTTGCACAAGTAACATGTCAAATTACAAACTCGATGCAAAAGCTGAGACTTGATGAAATGTGTTCTCATTTCTTCGTGACACAAGAGGGAAGAATTCAATTTGAGCAGGTTATACAGAGAGGGATTCATCCTTTGTGTAGAGACAGAGAGAAAAAAATCCCCATGGAATACATTTCAGACACTTCTCTCTCTCTGTGGGAGTGTTAATGCTTTGTGTTGCTGTCTTTGTTTGTTGTGCGGTGCCCAGGTTGATCATCATCTGCTGCCTCTCTGCTTGTGAAGGCTATCTCTAACGCTGTAGACTGTCAGATGCCCACACATACTCTCATAAATAACTGAAAACCCACACATGCACATACAACACAAATAGGGAAAATGAGTTCATGGAAACAAGGACACACACAGTGTACACACTACTCTCATGCTTGGTCTGGACTTCATGGATGTGCACTGCTGATTCCCTCTTCAAGGTTTAAGCCAAGGGTCTTTAACGCCGTTCTGTCCAGGGGCTCTTCTGCACTTCAGTGCTCTCATATCATGAACCAGATCCCAGTCCAAACCTGGGCCTGAGTAATGATGACCAGAGGCACAACAACCATCTGTAACGTGTCCGCTCCTCCCTTCAGGGAGCTGGAGAAGGATCTGCTGTCACTCTAGCAGGGGAAACATCTGTTCCCATTAAATTACCGTGGCCCTGCCATGCAAGTTATCTCCACTGCACTCCGTTTTACCGCCAGAGTCCTGCGCCTGTCGACAAGAGGATAAAACAAGATTAGTTAAATGACTGGGAACTGGGGAAGTAGTAGGGGATTCAGGAGGGGAAAGAAGAAAAGAGGGAGACGTCTCTTCCCTTGTCACAGACTCTCTTACCAATTAGGAAGTGTGGACTGTCCACGAGTGAAGTGAAAGAGGGATTTAATCACCCCATCCATCAGATGACTTGTCACTGCAAGGCCCAGTACATAACTAATACTTTTAGTGAGATGAATATGTTTAGATATTTGACCTACAAAACTCTGGAAAACAAGTCTGATCATTTCAGTTTTTTAACATAAAAGCTCAGACCTATTCTTTAACATTGTGGTTGAATGGATGTAAAATTCAGATTTAAACATTCTAATAGATATTTGTAACACAGTGTCGCAACAGTTTACAAATGAATGTGTGACTGAACATTAATTTTTTTTTACTGCTGGATAAATGAACTAATACATTTTTTTAAATGTGAAATATTTTAGAGAATACAAAAAACAAAACCCAACATTTTAAACTACACAAACCTGAGTTTTAACCATCACATTTTAAAGGCACACTATGCAGTTTTGTGTTGTTTTTAGCACCCCCTAGTGTCTGTTTTAAATCACTGTTGTAAAAACATTAGCATTGTCTCTGCTCAGAAACACCTCAATCTAAGGCCGCGTCTCAATACTCGCACTTGCACCCTTGCGCCCCTCAGTTGCGCGTTGGAGGTGCGCGAGTGCTTAGGGTGTCTCGATTCTCCTGGCCGTAGAATCTGGACCTTGGCCTCGCAACCTTTTCCACCCTCGCCTTCAAAGCCTTCATTGCTTTCTACTGGAGCGGTTCATCACTCATTCAGAGAAATCAGCTGTGGTCAAGCAGGGAGAGATGGGAAAATATCAGGAATCATGAGCTAAAAACACTCAGACGCTAGCATAACAGCTAACCACATTAGCCTAACCCTCATGAGATACGTGACTTTGTGAGACTTCAGGGCACCGGACTGGAGACTCAGAAGTTGCAAACGCCGTATCCTGGATTCAAGCAGCAGATGGGGCTGAGTGACTTTTCATTAACCCTGTAGGGACAGATTAGCACAGACTGGCTCAAGGAAAAGATAAAAAAATATGAAAAAGTTACATGGTGTGTCTTTAAAGTAATAATCTTGAGTGAAAATATTGTGTAAAAAAATCAATAAATACTGTTTTGTTTTTACAGTTTTATATACATGTATACAGTCACTGGCCACTTTATTGGGTACACCTTGCTAGTACCAGGTTGGACCCCTTTTGCCTTAATCCTTCATGGCATAGATTCAACAAGGTGCTAGAAACATTACTGAGAAATTTTGGTCCATATTGACATAATAGCATGTCATCCTCCACACCATTACACCACCAGCAGCTTGAACCACTGATACAAGGGAGGATGGATCCATGTTTTCATGTTGTTGACACCAAATTCTGACCCTACTATCTGAATGTTGTGGCAGAAATCCAGACTCATCAAACCAGGCAACATTTTTCTAATCTTCTGTTGTCCAATTTTGGTGGGCCTGTTGAATTGTAGCCTCAGTTTCCTGTTCTTAGCTGACAGGAGGGACATCTGGTGGTTTTCTGTTGCTGTAGCCCATCTGCCTCAAGGTTCAATGTGTTGTGATGGCTGTGTGTGACAATCCCAGAAGATCAGCTGTTTCTGAAATACTCAGACCAGCCTGTCTGGCATCAACAACCATACCACATTCAAAGTCACTTAAATCACCTTTCTTTTCCATCCTGAAGCTCAGTTTGAACTGCACCGAAGCGTCTTGACCATGTCTACATGCCTAAATGCATTGAGCTGCCACCTTGTGTTTTGCGTTAACAAGCAGTTGGACAAGTGTACCCAATAAAGTGGCCAGTGAGTATATTTAGATATAGTTCACTGGTAATGTGAACTATTCTGTTTCTTTCCAGTTAGTATCAAACAAATATGGTTTATTGCTAAATAAAGTTTGCTGCAGGCTGATAATGAAACACAGCTGCTTGTTTCTCAAATATTTAAGCTGTCACAAAAGATCATCATCCTGAGCATAAAATATGACCTAATATGCAAACATGAGCCACCAAGAAACACTAGTAACCACAAGTCAGAACACAAATTATCTCTGAAGTTTCATTTTTGCATTAATGATGCAGATCAACCAAAGTCCAACATAATAAGGGCTGACATGATATTTAAATGAAAAGGAGAGTCAGTGACATGCATCGACTTCTGGTTTGCATGAAGTCTCAGCTGCAGATGAAGCCTTGTAGAGTCACGCTGTTGTGGCTCAGATGAAAGGATTATAGGGTTAGAAGACAAAGCCTCATCTGCAGGGTAAAATTAGCAGGGGGGCAAGAAAAGGGATGAAGAATCCTCAGCTGAGTAATAAAACCATGCAGAGTGTCAAGACAAAGTGAGGAGGGGGTACGTTTTAAAAAATGTAAATGAAAGCATGTAAACAAAACTCAAAATGACTTGCAAAACTGTTTCCCTTCACACACACACACATGCATGCATGCACGCACGCACGCACGCATGCACGCACGCACGCACGCACGCACGCACGCACGCACGCACGCACGCACGCACACACACATATCTGATGGCACACTCACCATTGATAAAGCAGAAGCAAACTGAATGTGCTGCAAGTCAGACTCTGGAGTAAAGTGATAAGTCTGAGGAAATAAGAATACAGTTTGAAAGACAAGATAATTGGTCATTTTAAAGTGTTTGGGTGCAAAAAGCAAAGCAAGATTGCTTAGAGGAACAGTAAAGTCAAATAGGGATCATGTCATTTTTTTAACTTACAGAAACATCCATGAGTCATTTTGCTCCTTGTAACTTTAAACACTGATTCAGTGGTTGGTTTGCTGCACAAAGCAGGTTGGGGTCAATAAAAAAACAAAACAATTTGTTCAACTTTGACTTAAAAACATCTAATTCATCTATAAGAGCTGACATCACTGTCTGCACTGTAAAATGTTTCTAAATAAATCAATAAATTAATGAAGTAATCAGATTACAGAATCAGTTATATCTTTACTTTAAGGTCTGAATGAAGCACAGAGTAAATAATAAAACTTTGAACCATTCAGTGAAGGATCATAAAGCTGAAGTGAAAGCTACCAGTGGTTGTCATTCCCCCAACACACACACACATTTTAATTCTCATAATAAAATCCAGACACAGCACTGCAGCTCATTGCTATGCCTTTGAGGGAGCTGTGATAAACAACGTTTTAATTGCATGTGTGACCAGCGTTAGAACTTTGCTTTTTGTGTTGAGTCCGATGCAGCATGGTTCAGCTCACCTTTAATGAAATTCACAGGTTACTTAAAACACTAACGCTGAATAATTAATCATCAGAAAACCATATACTTTATTTTTACCTCTTCATTTCCTGTCTCTTTAATTTGATTTCAGGTGGAGAGTAGAAGCTTTGAGAACAGATATACTACACTAGCTTTTTAAACTAGATCATCACTGTAGGGATCAGAAGGTCATGCAACTGTCAAAGGCCTACACACTGGCCTGGTCACTGAACAGACCAGACATCCATGCTTTGCTCCAGTAACGAAGTGTACGTTGTAACCCAAAATAAGGCGTTGTTTTTCCTTCACCCTTGCAAAGCTCCTGCTTACCACCTTTTCCCTAGTCTAAACAATTCTACCTGCTGAAGCTACAGACGTCTGGAAGAAACTCAAGTTTTATCTCATTAATAAAAATCATTTCTCTTTTCACAGACTTAATGACAAATGAATAACACCGATTGTTTTTCATAAAGGTGTATTTGATCAGAATTCATTGCTTAGAAACTAATGGTGAAATTGTGGAGGAGGAAAAAGAACGCCATTATATGTACTGAGAGTGGCTACACGCCCGGAGAGCGCAACGCCATGTCCCAGAAATGCCGGTCCGTGCGGAGGCGCTAAATATAGGTGCCGGTTCTATTTACGGCTTTAATGCGGTGATTTTCCAAGAAGCGTTCAGCTGCATAGCGCGTCCTGTGTACCCAAAAGACAGCGGCTTCTCCAACTCCATACTAAAGGCTGGTTTAAACTTCTGCGACAGCATGTTTGTGCTCACACACACACGTATTGACAGACACGTTTTTGATTTTTACTTCTCCGTCTGTGTTGTGAAGCAATTCTCTACCAGGACAGCAGAGCGCGTATAACTTTTCTGCAGTAACATCGCAGGTCAACAAAGTTTGTTTACTTCAGCTTAGTAATGGCCGTCAGAGAGCGAACTTTGATTGAGTTGTAATGGATTTATGTCAAAGAACAGACGATGTTGTTAAAAAGAATTAAACGGGAGTGAAGGAATGTCTGTTCAGTGAGGACAAGGCAGACGACGAGTGAATCTGCAGCTCTTGTTTAACCTTTGAGGGACTGATGAATTATATAAATGTTGTTCTTCTTCTGCCAGATGTTTCTCGGGCTGATCCATATCTGCCTCCACGTGATTTTACTATTACTACTCTGTTGATGCCAGTGTCAAGCCGGAAATGATCATGGGTTGTTGGGCCGACCAATCAGAGATGTGTGTCTCCTCCGTCTATGAACTATCTATCACTGTCTCTGAATCCTTCTGTACAAGTGAAGAACCTGGGCGTGATTTTTGACTCTGAGCTGACTTTTATCCCTCACATTAAAAACATTACTAAGGTAGGTTTTTATCACCTAAAGAACATTGCCAGAGTCCGCCCCATTCTCTCTCGGGCCAACACAGAGACACTGATGCTTTTATCACCAGTAGAATGGACTACTGTAACGCCCTGCTTTCTGGTCTTCCCAAAAAGAGTATCTCAGGTCTACAACTCTTGCAAAATTCAGCTGCACGTGTCCTGACGAAGACCAGGAGGTGGGAGCACATTACGCCCATCCTGAAGTCTTTGCATTGGTTACCTGTGTGTTTTAGGATCCATTTTAAGGTTCTTTTAATGGTTTTTAAGTGTCTTAATGGTCTTGGGCCTTTTTATCTCTCAGAATTGCTTTTACCGTATGAACCTCTGCGGTCTCTGCGCTCCTCTGGCAGCCGTCTTCTTGTCATCCCGAAACTTAGAACACATACTCACGGTGAGGCGTCTTTTTATTATTATGGCCCTCACCTCTGGAACAGGCTGCCGGAGAACCTCAGGGCTGCAGAGAACGTTCATGTGTTTAAAGGCTCAAGACCCACCTTTTTAAGCTAGCTTTTAACTGAGTATTATTTATTATAGTCTGTTTAAATGCTTTTAGTTCACCTTTTTACTTCTTATTTATTTAACCTGTTTAACTGCTTTTAGTGTAATTTTAACTTATTGTGTTTAATTACTTTTAGCCTGTTTAACTGCTTTTAGTGTAATTTTAACTTATTGTGTTTAATTACTTTTAGCCTGTTTAACTGCTTTTAGTCTAACCTTTAACTGCTTTTAGTCTAATAGATTTTAGGTATTTAGTTAGATTTTATCACAGTTTTATTGTTTATTCTTATATTTATCTTATGTTATTTTATATTTTAACTTGTTATTTTAATCGTCCTTCCGGTGTTTCCTCTGAGGGAGCCCTCTGCCTCGGGAGCGGTGGTCAGCTGTGGCTGCCTGGTTCTCCAGGTGGTTCCAGGTGGAGGTGGGGTCTCAGCCCTGCCTCCTCTGGTCGCCCGTGTCGGTGCGTTGGCTGCTGCTGTTGACCTGCTGCTGCCGGTGCAGAGGGCTCCTCTGATGGCGTTTCCTAAGAACCTGCTCATCTGTACTCAGCCCAATGTCCTCTGTGTGTATGTGTGTGTGTGTTTGCGTATGTGTGCTTTTTATGGGGGAGGGATGGGAATGGGGTTTATGTGGGGTCATTTTAACTTGTTAAGCACCTTGAGTTACAGTTTTTTTCTGTATGAAAGGCGCTTTATAAATAAAGATTATTATTATTATTTTTATTACATTGAAAAGAATAATATACAGAGCATGATCCCAGTGTTCTCATATGATGACAAAAGTTCTCAGGATGATAAACTTGAGTTTTGGCTGCTTTCGGACATAAACACACTTTACCTCCAAACTAAGGTTGTTCAGGAAGCTATCTACAATGAGTAGGAGAGTATATTAAAATGTTTAATACAGAAACACACATCCAAATGTACCAGTACAAACCACTATTCAGATTTTCTGTTCTGCAGACTTTGATGGGCTTCAGGAGAGACTCCTCCTCTCACATGGTAAAGATTAGTCCTTGGTGTTGGATATTGATAATCAATGTGCAATTATCTGTTCAAAGGGAGGCAAAATGAATATGCAAGAACTCAATCTTTCGATCGAGCTTTAACAAGTCTGATGAGATACTATTTACACCAATTTCCATGTGTGAATAAATCAGTGGCAGAAGGAGGAGATGAGACAATCCTTCCTTCCCTCCTACTTCGTCTCTCTAATAAAACTGACTGACCCATGACTTCTTCCATCTTTCAGACTCATTTTACAATAAACTTTTACAAGCAATCTATCTTGGCTTGTGATGAGAGAAATACACTGCTGGTTTAAGAGGTTTTGCATTGTTTGTCTGGCAGAGATCCCCCCCCCCTCCTTTTACAATAAACAGCACTTTGTAAAAAGCTCTTCACCTTGAAAAATGTTTTTTGCTGCATCATCACTGCCTTATCATTCAAGCTCATAAAAATACAGAAAACATAACAACAAAAACATTGGGTATCTGGATAGGAAGGCTACATATGACTTCTAGTTTTTATCAGTTTATTTTGAAGGAAAAATGCTTTATCAGTGCCGTGTAAAAACAGGGACTATGAAAACGCCTTCGAGCAAACAAAGCCAACAAATGCACTCAGGCTCTTTATGCCACGCTGCATGGCATGAGACATTCATCTTGCAGGCATGCAAGAATTTTAAAGCACACTATCACATGAGCATTCATGTACAAACTCCGCTCTGTAACTGTGCGATGCATGACTCACATACAAGTGGTGCCAGCAAAGCTCTAGCAGCAGAGGAGAATCTTGCTACATATGTCAGCATCACTCCGAGTCAGCCACCGTTCATAGTGAAGAGTAAACAGTGTGAGAGCAACCCCACAAATTCGCCTCCCACTCAGATTCTCCCTGCTTGGTTAATTTGAAAAAAGAAAATGCTGGGAAACAGGTGGGTGGAGGGCGGGGTCAAAGCTACGTTATACAAACACTTACCTGTGATTCAACAGCAGAAGAGGCTACGACCTTAAATCATTTATTCACACATAATCACATGTTGTGCAGGAAGTGCATGGTCATCTGTTAAGTCTTTGTTATTTGACAGCAAATAGAGAGAAGCAGAAGATGCATGCTGACATTGGCAGGAACAAACGTCCCCACATGCACAGATGCTGCGGCAGAAACCCAGGAAAATCATTTGATATTTTTATAGGCCAGAGTTGAGATGAATTAATCAATCTAACCAGTTTGGGGTTAGCTTCAAAGTTAGATGTTTCTCCGATGATTTACCCAGAGCTAAATATAAACGTGTAACAGTCACAGTATATTCAAGATCGTTGAGCATTGAGCAACGTTGTCTCATGGTTTAATTTAATATCCCAAAATAGTCATTTTAATTCACTCAGAAATTTATTTGTGTTTTATAAGTTAATATATTTCTGGATTTGAACATGTAACAAACTTTTTCAGGGTGGAGATACAACCTGATTCAGGCAAAGTGAAACAATCCTAATCCTCGCTGTTACAGTGCAAAGTAGAACATGTTGTTTTTGATAATCCTACATGCTGAGGCCAACATTCTTAACCTGAAACACTTTACTTGATGGGTTGTTGGGAGTCATTGATGGAACAGAACTGAAATCAATACAAACAGGCTGCCAAACGACTGGTTCGATACATGCAGCGTTGTTACAAAACAAATACAACCAGGAACATGCAAAGCTGCAGATATTTAAAATTAATCTATTTGTAACTCTCAAAATTAGGTTACAGAATATTATTTGGAGAACAAAATTTGATTATTGCAGGTAGCATAAAAAAATCTCCTTTATGAGAGCGTGTGAAACTTTGGCACACTAACACTATGTAATCTCATAAATCATATTTATATTACAGGAAGACAGCAGCTATCCTCTGTTTAGCTGCTTAATCATCACTAAAGATCATGTGC
Source organism: Callopanchax toddi (assembly GCA_006937965.1). Taxonomy (NCBI): domain Eukaryota; kingdom Metazoa; phylum Chordata; class Actinopteri; order Cyprinodontiformes; family Nothobranchiidae; genus Callopanchax; species Callopanchax toddi. The sequence continues at coordinate 217,513 of SSNR01000046.1, read as the reverse complement.
TTAAACTAAATGTTAAATAAGAGATAAGGCATTAAGACAAATTGAATATTGGTCATGCAAGGTACAATGTAATTGGATCAGCCAGAACTTCAGCAAAAAATGATTGATTCATGAAATTACAGCATGTAATGAGCTACAGAGACACCATCTTATGCTGATAAATGTCAGCATAAGTCTAATTACACAAACAGAGTAATGAAGGATCATAACATTTACTGTGGGTGCAATGAGTGGTTTATCTTTAGAGATCCAACATGACAAAGTGATAAACTGGAAACATGATTTTTTTTTTCAATTTGAACAAAACAAAACATTACACTACGCTCTGATATGAAACAAATCAATTATTAAAAAGAACAGTCTGAAAATACATGATGAGACAGAACATCCTGAAATATCTCCATCTGCATTTAGTCCTCTCTGGATTTTATTGAAATTAATTTATTAAAAGGCAATGAGTTTGACAAAAACTAACTAACAAAACATTGTTTTTCTAACAGACCTTTCTTTTTCCTCCATATTTCATGTTCTTACTATGACTTAGTGTTTATTTTCTTATACTTTGTAATATGGAGGTCTTCTAATTCCAAAAGGTGATTTGTAATGTGCATTTTTTTTTACATGTTGGAACATGTAAAATAAAGCAAGTCAAACTATTTTCCTGATCCTTTACTTCCTTTTACTTTGGGTTTAGGTGAACTGGAAGTGGAATAGAACAGGTTTTTAACTAAAGGAATGATCAAATCTTCACTTTTCTTTTCTTTTTGTCACAAGTAAAAAACACACAAAAATAGTAGAAAGAAAACAGTTGTGAACAAGGACACAAATAACAGGGTTCATCAAAATGATATGATCAAGGATCTTTGGTACATGTCATCAGATACAGATTTATTCGCCAAGTGTGAAGAACGCACAAGAAATTTGGTTCCGGTTGTTGGTAGCTCTCAAGAACAATCATTTACAGACATTGCACATTACGCAGACAAACATGGCAGTCATCAGAAATTATGCAAACAAGCAAACATGGTAGACACATTAAAAGGAAGATATTAAGGCAGAAAACTAAACTAAACCAGGCAAACATCCCAGCAAACCAGTCAGCTGTTTAGAATGGCGATGGCATGAGGGAATAAATTGTTTTTATGGCGGCTGGTTCTGGTCTGCAGACTTCTGTATCGTCTGCCTGAGGGGAGGAGCTCAAAAAGACTGGGTCTGGGGTGTGAGGGATCAGCTGTGTAAATGCAAGAAACGCATGTGATGGATGCAATAAAGCTACAGTCCTGAGTATTTAAGCTTTGAATCCAACATACCACAGCCCCTCCCAAATCATTCCTTCTCCCCCCTCCCGCTCCCTCTAACCCCACCTCTTTATTGTGCACAGTAGCCATGGAATAGCTGACTTTTTAGCAACTCGATGCACATGCACTTTGATTGACAGCCGACAATGCAGAAACTTGAATTCTATGGCTTAAAAATATTTCAGTCAGTGTGAATTCATAGAGGTCTATGGGAGGAAGGAGGGACTTAAGAAGAATAACAAATGTTGTGGAGTCCTACCCATTAGATCATAGTTTAGAACTGAAATATCATTAGAAACATTTATAAAATTTTGATACATAAAAAATACTTCAGACTGCAGCTTTAAACCAGCAGGACCACCAGGTGTGAGCAATGAAAGCAATACAAAGAATCTCAATAAACTAAACCCTGACTTTATTATGTTGTCATCAGGTTTTTGTAAAAAGCAGTAAACATTTAAAATCCTTTAACGTTAGAGTTCATGCTGCGAACTTACTAAGACAAAAATAAGGCCTTTCCTGTCTTCCTTCCAGACCAGTGAGTTTAAACATGGAAAAAATTCCTTTATTTGCTTTATAATACCCACTAGACTATTCTTGATTCATCACGTTTTTGAATATTAGAAAAATAGAACTCAAACTCATAAATTTGCTCTCGATAAATGGCTGGCTACTCCAGTGAGACACAACCTGAACAAATCAAATTAACAGGCAATACTCTGAGGATTTCTCCTGCAGTGCTCGCCCACCGTGTGTGGATTGGCCCCTGGAGACAAAGTGAGCAGCAATAAAAGAAGATGAGTGAGGGATTTGGGTAAGTCACCCAGGATCACCCCATTATATGAGCCATTCCTTTTAAACTCATCAGCATAGGAAGGATTTCCAGTGCTGCTTTGGAGAGAAAAATTTTCCCTTTAGATAACTCAAATATTTTAGTATCGTGTTTATCTTTGTCTGTTTTATTATTTGTTGCTGCAAAACGACGTGCATCAGCACATGAAAAATCCATGGAAATAGAAGCATCTAATTTTAAAATGATTTCAACAAAAACTTAATTCTCAATTGCTCCGTTTTTTTAAAAAAATCATAATTAAATATGTCTTTTTCCCCAGTTTTTTTTTTTTTTTAATGAACTGACTGCCTGAAAGATGTTTGTGCATGCACAGGTCACACATAATTCCCATGACTGAAAGAATTTGTGCAAAATCTTAAAAAGTCAGTAAGTCAGACTGGTCTGCTTTTGATCTACTGGCTTATCGAACATCAATGGATTAGTCAAAACTAAAATTAAAATATAATTCCTGAATGTAACTGAGCAGCCAGGATTTTATTTGTTCATTTATTGATCATCTGTCTCTCTGGTCACACCAGAATCTCTTTGGTTTGGTTTCTGAGTTGCAAAACTTATTTTTATGTGTTTATCCTCACAGCTCACATTAGACTTATTAGATTTGTCATTTTTAGCAGATTTGTATTAGATTAAGCCTTTGTTTAACCATTTAAACCAGGAAGTACAACAAGGAGGGAAATAATTTTATCAGTGCAGAAAATATGAAATTAGCATAGAAGCATATAAAAAAAAAAGCTTGATAAAATGTGGGACATAAAGAGGTAATTTCAAACAGACATTTTTGAAAGCTTTGTTTTTCTCTGCTGTCCATGTCAGTCAGTAAATTACTGCAGGATCCATCCGTTAAAATGAAGCTTGCCTCCCTCATCCCTTACCCCCACATCGACACTCCCTTTCAGCTCCTATAGGATTGTTTGATCGAAGACTATAGCTTGGAAGGTGTTTTGTTCAGCACAAGTGCCTCAGGGAGTTTATTTTGCAGCCTTGAAATAAATAAAGTTTAAACTATTCATGCAAATGTATTTTGCAAGAAATCCTAGTATAATATTTAGAACTGCAATTGTTCTGCATTTTAATCATGCATTCAAAAGAGGTTTCATGAGTCTGCTGTCCTCTTCAAACAAGATGTCCTAAGTAAGGATGCAATGACAGACCTACTGAATATTTTAGATTCTTTTTCAGAAAGAAGAGAGCTGAGGTCCAGACAAGAGTCCTTGTCGTGTACTTGAGGCAAACCGAGCGTCTTACACAAAAGAGATCAGCAATAAAATATTGATTTGATTTTCTTTTAAAGTATTTCAAGGGAACAGGACATAGCTGAAGGCATTAGGCTGGACAAAAAAACATGTTTTCTCTTAATCATGCCAAAATTAAATAAATCAAGCAGACCATCAGTGGTTATTAGTGTGAAATAACTTAAGTGCTAATTCAATGGCAAGTCTTTAAGGTGAAAGTACTTCTAGTTTTCTTAAATTGCACTTTAAAGTTCATGTACTGATGTTAAACAATTTGGCAACTGGCCATCGCCACACACAGGCAAACTCAATCCGAGCTGTAACGCTTAATGTTGTACAATTAGGGTTTAAGTGGCTAATGCCAGTCTGAAATGAAGGTCTGAGGTCCTCAGTCGAAAGGTTTGACACCAGAAACTTTTTTCTGTCCGTTTGATGAGCACTTCAAGTCATTCCGTTACATTTGGCAAACTATTTGTTGCATCTGTGAAAATAAAAGAACTTTGTTTCAATAAACACATTTTGAATTTATTTAATTTTCTTTAAATTATTTGATCAATCAATTGCTCTCCAGGGGAAAGGTTTGCTGAACAAATGCAACAACATTTTACATTTATAGTACCACAGGGCACTGATTTGTCTAAATTACAATCCACAGTGAGATTCTGGGATGTTTTAGTTCTTTGATCGTTAAAACTGTAAATTGCGAGGGGAAGACATCTGATCTCTTTCAAGCGCAGGGGCTGCACAGACTTTTACAGCAGGTGTGAAGCTTTATTAGTTTGGTTGTCGAGTGAATAGAACACAGAGAAAACAAGGCGCAGAGGTAAAAGTCATTCTGACAGGCAGCACCAAGAGGAGCAGGAGCTGCAGTGCTGGGATCAAGATGCACCTGCTGCTCTCACAAGAGCTCTTCAGCTGCAGAAAAGTGCTGAGAAAAAAGACGGAGGTGAAAAAATGCTATGTTGTATGATGAGAAAATATTCTAGTTTAGTGTTTTGAGTGAATCGACTAATAATGGCATGAGATGTGTTTTCAAATCCACCTCTACTGAGACTGTAATCACATTATGCACAACATTTTTACGTCTGAATAAAACTTGCCCCCTTTTACCGGCACAGTGGGGCATTACGATGCGTGAAGCTCATTTAGCAAGTACCAATCACGCTCGACTTTTTTAGCTTGGGGTGATGCAAAACCACACTTTAAACCATTACATAACCACATGCAGAGGTTGTTGTTATGTAAAATGTTTCTTTAATTTAAAAAAAATCATGAAAAGGATAAAAGGCCTGTGCTTGCACAGAGACCAGTCCTGAAATGATGAGTGACAGGGCCAATCAGGGTTCTGTCTCCCATGTGTGACTTTCACAAGCTGCCGTACTGTACGTCTTCATTCCAGGCACACTGGGCACATCACCTAAAACCCCCTTCAATTCCTCCAACTAATCAACCACAACCGCTCTGTCTTAAACTCAGCTGACATGCAATGCAGCCCAGCTGCAAATCAAAGCAGAGTGACTCCAAGACTCACGTTGAATACCGAAATGTTGCATTAGCACTTCTATCAGCTCTGCTTCTTTAGAGGAGGAAGGTAGATTAAAAAGAGAGAGGAAGAATACAGATTGCATCGTAAAGTGAATCGTCTTTTTCATCATTAAAGTGTGTTACGATGTCTTTAAATGCCAGAAAGTTTGTATTTCACAGTAAACATTTTTGCAAGCTTTGTTTGTGTTTTTTACATTTTCCTATATGAGCTTATAAATATATATTCAGCCAATAAAATAACCCAGTCCTGCTTTTTTCATTGCTGACCTTCCATTTTTTAAATGTATAGATTTTATATGCAAGACAATAACTTCTACCTCTAAGATTTTTTCCTCTTTTTTCCATAAGGGTGGTATCACTACAAAGGCAGACACTGTACAGTATGTAGGGTCCCCTGTGGGTAAATTACCTCCTATAGTTCAGCCCCTCCATCCCTCTGCCTCCGTAAAGGCCACATTTATCTGATAACACAAAGACTTGTGCAATCTATTTAAAAAATCTATTTAAAGATTAATAGGATTGAAAAAGATGTCAGGTGGTGTGACAGTTTAGACAGGTGAAGCAAGGTGGAGCTTTGGAGGAAACTCAGACTCTTGTGTTTTGCTGAAGATCATGAGAATCAGGATAATAGAAAGATACTTTTCCTCACAAAGCCAAAGTGGTTCGATGGTGCTCCCTATGGGATGAGGTTTGTGTCAAAAGAATCAACCAAAAAAACACAGTTACACACAAAATATAACAAAATAAAACAACCAAAAAGAACATTTCAGAAGCACAAGTGTGAAATTATAAAGCAAAAAACAAAACCTAAACTTAAAACAAAATAAACGAATTAATTAATAAATATAACAAAAAATATTTTTTTAAATTTCCTATTCTGAAGGGCATGTTTTGATTGTACTGCCCTTTGGTTTTTTTTCTGCTCAAAGTTTTTGCTTTTAGAAAATGTCTCAGTGGGAAGGGCTTTCCAGTGCTTTAGTCTAATTGGTTATGAGGGTTTGGAGTAGGTGGCCCCATACCTATGGCAAACAGCTGGAGCCATCCTTCAGAATAAAAGCCTAGATGGTCTGAATGAAGCAGAATTAAACGAGAAACAAAAAGGTGTGACAAAGAAATAAAATGTGAATTATTAAAAAGTAAAAATATGCTTTTGGTTTAGAAAAACAATATTTTTACTTATGAAATAGTTTATTTTGATTTTAGAGTTATATTATAGCTTTTAAATTTCACATATTTGCTTCTAAAATGTTCTTTTTGGTTACTTTATTGCTAATAATTCCTTTAATCATCCTTTTTTTCTTAAACACATCATAATGCTCAAAGTGATAAAAAATACCACAAGTGAGTTTAGGTTTTTAATTTTGGGTCATTAATTTTACATAATATACATCAGTATTTGAAGTAGAATTGGTTCTCGGTTCATCTTGTTCAAGTGTAAAAAATGTAATGTTAAGATTTCCTTTTTTAAAGAACACTGTAACGCCCCTCTGCAGTTTTCCTGGCCAGTTTGTGATAGTGCAGCAATTGGCATGGCCCTGATTGCTAATGGGGCTGCGCCTGTGGGAGCAGGCATAAAGCCTGCTGGGAGAGGCCTGAGAGGAGCACCACTGGAGCTGCCACCAGTCTGATAGAGGCTGGAGGTTTTAGAGAAAATGGCTCCTTAAAACATTTTAGAACTTTCTCCTTTGTGTTCAGTCTCCGTTTTATGTTGTGGCCCAACGAGCCAGGTTGTAACAACATTCTATGGCTTTATTAATATTAGAATTATAGCAATCAAATTTCATTAATTACTTGACTTCTTATTTCTCTGCGCTCTTACTGTTGAGCTCCAATCATAGGGATTTCTTTGACAAGTTCAATGCTTCCCCTGCAAATACCACTTAATGGTCTTAGATGATTCAGAGAGAAATCATTCACAATGAAAATTATAGACAGAATAGAATGAACGTTTCAATCTATTATTCCCATGATTTTACCATAATTACCTTTAGCAATCAAAGTCAGCTTACTTTCAAAAGGGCATTGAACATATTTTCTATTAGGAAAGTAAATTATTTAATTAGAAAACCTTCAGTATACTAAAGGCTGCCTTCACTTCAGATCACATGTCTCAATCAACTCCTCATAAAACACGTCTTGTACAAAATGAAAAAGCGAGTTATATGATGTATATACAGAGGAGTAAAATAATTGCTTTTGCATAGCGCTTTTCTAAGTCATGGACTACAAAGCGCTTTATTACGTCCTGATGGTTGCAGCACAAATGCAGCACTCTGCTGCTCAGGGTGTCCATCGACTTCCAAGTTCAAAACTTCTGTTAACCAAAAAGAACACATTGTTTTTTTCCATGTTCTCATGTCAGAGAACATTTTGATTATTATCAACACATAGGAAAAATATTCTGTGGACTGGGCAGCATGGTGGCACAGTTGGTAGAACTGTTGCCTCACAGCAAGCGTGTTCTCACCATTCATGTGCAGGTTTCCATACTCCTGTTTCCTGCCCCAGGCCAAGAACATGCCTGCTAGGTTAATTGGTGTCTCTAAATTGTCCTATAGGTGTGAGTGAGAGTGTAAGTCTCATTTGTCCTGTGATGGACTGGCGACCTGTCCAGGGTGTCCCTCGTCTCTCGCCCCATGACTGATGGAGATAGGCACCAGCTCCCTGCAGTTTCAGAAGATGGATGGATGGATTCTGTGGACTGACAAGACAAAAGTGGAACGTTTTGGAGGGTGTGTGTCCCATTACATCTGGAGTAAAACTAAGACTGCATTTCAGAAAAAACAACACCATGCCAACAATTGAACATAAAGTTCAAATGTAATCATTTGTTACACATTTCAAAGTATTTCAATGTCTTCTCATGTCTGAAATAGTAAAATGTCTAATAACTTTTAAAATAAATAACCTTTGAATAAGGACAGCTGAGAAGTTGAGGGATGACGTCACACCTGGGACTTTGTCATTCCTGCAGACACTGGCAAAAGACAATGGCCGCCCTTGAGGAAATGTTTACCATCTGTAGCTCCCGAGCCCATTTCACTTTATTTAAGCTGAGTAAACAAAACAAATCCATGTCCGATGCCAGAAGATCATCTTTGCCTGTACATAAAACCTCTAAAATGCAAACTCAGCATTTGAGCAGCATGAAACTCCAGTATGGACATAAAGCTTTGTCAGGCTGAAAACTGACACGTGATCAGCTTTCTAACATGCACACAATATAACAGAATCTAAGGACCTCCATCACAAATGTCTGACACACAAATGTCGTGATTGTGTGAAACGATGAACATGCAGGAGGAAAGGCTGTACACTACTGGCATGAATTCCTGTCTGTCTAGTCATGGTTTAGTTCTGTCTTTGCTCATTGTGAAGTTATTCTGCTTATCTAGTCTTCTGGTGTTTATTTACTTCTCTAGTCATCCTTTGTTTCATAGTTTAGTCAGGTTTCTTAGTCTGTTATCTTTGTCTAGTTAGTTCTGGTGTTTTGTTACTTCTGTTTTGTTTTCCGTGTTCATAGTTTGTTTCCTGCATTTAGTCTTCTGTGTTTAGTTTTAGTTTATCAGGTCTTGTTTTCGTGTTTCTATTCCTGTGTGTGTGTGTGTGTGTGTGTGTGTGTGTGTGTGTGTGTGTGTGTGTGTATACATTGTTTAGTTTTCCGGTTCGTGTCTTGTATTAGTTTATTCTTATTCATGTTATGGTTCAGGTTTTAGTTCATGTTCATGTCAGTCTAGTTTTCGCTGTGTTTCCATGCTCCTGCTCTCCGCCCCTCCCTCACCTGTTAATCACTCATTGTCCTCACCTGCTCCTAATTAGCCTGATTTGCCCCTCTTGTATATATAGCTCCTCTGTCTTGTGATTCCCTGTTGTTTCATCTGTTTTGTTAAGGTTCTGTTCTGTTTAGTGCTGTTCTATTGTCAAGTCATAGTCCAGTTTATGTTTTTTAGCTCATCTTTTGCAATGAACACTTCATTTTTGGATTTTACTCTTCTCCTCCTGCTTCCACCCTCCTCTGCACCATTGGGTCCAGCTCCCTGCCAATCTTGTCACACTACCACAAGCATTTGATGAGTTTTAATCCTGAATCCTAAAAATCTAGCTGCCATAGCTCCACTATTGTGGGCAATACCTTCATGTATATAGGGAATAATGACATTATAAGAACCTTTATGAACAGATGAAAATACTACAACTCTGTTGCATGAGGGAAACAGACCTATTCACTGGTAACAGTAATTTAAATAAAACAGCAAAGTTAGTTTAATTAGTTCTGTTTAACAGCTCTCAGTAGTCTGGACAACAGCACTGATGTGAAACAGCTGCTGTCTGTAAATATGAGACATACAGTTTGAACCTGACAGCAGGTGGTACCAGATGAAACTGTCTGCAGTTCAGAACACCTCCATTCTTTGTGTCTGTCATGAAAACTGTGGGTTATTTTATATTCATAATCTGTTTTTGTGTTTTGAGTTGGAATGAAGAAGTAAATGATTCACTTTCACAAATCTCACCCACTTTTCCCTTGTATTTGCATCCTTGGGGTGTAGAGCCGCTGTAGCTGACTTGCCCCCCCCCCCCCCCCCCCCCCCCCCCCCCCCTTCCTGATATTATGTCATCATTTTATAAATGTAGGCTCTAGTTAGTCAATAAAATGTGTTTCAAAATGATTTATCTTCTTTGACAAGAAACGAAAACTTCTAACAATTGTTGATTTGTTACTCCTAAGGTTTAAAAGGATTTTTGCTGCAAAAAAACCCACATTTGCACTTTAAGGCCAGTTCACACGGCAGGATTTTAACCCAATTTGTGCCCCTATTCTCCCCGTCCGACAATTTTAAGGATGTGCCTGATTACAGTAATGGCTCTAAAGATAATCCAATCAGATAGTCCTGCCATGTGTGGTGGATTAAGAGTGCTCTACTCTGCTCAGGAGGCCGTCGGCACTGCTCTGATCACAAATCTGAGAAATCAAACATGTTGGACTGTCTTGACCCGACATCGCAGCGTGTGTTGTGTCCCAGATAAGCTGCATGTGGAATGTGACGTGTAGCCAATCAGAGAGTGAGTTGACAGACACAAGCTTCACGGCGAATCCCACGTCTAAATACTGTAGCTGTTTCTATTCTTTTATTGCAACTAAACTGTCACGATAGCATTGTTGTTTTTAATAAAAATAAAATGATTGTTTACTTCTAAGTCACACTGGATCTCGAGAAGTTCTGTGAGATTTCACGTCTGATCTGGGAGTGTTTGGTAAAATTGGTTCATGTGTGATGTGTTGTCTTTTCCGTAATTAGAAATTCCTGACCTTTGACCTTAAACAGGCTGTTCATAATGTGGCAGAATTTTTAATATTCTGCATGTAGAGCCAGTATAGTTTAGGTTGCTTCTTTTCCCTTAATTAATGAACTCATCATCTGAAATCTGCATAGTGTTTTTACTCAGGTTATCATAGTTTGATACAGAAAAAATAAGAAATCTTAGAGGGGACAAATACTTTTTCACAGCACTGTAAATGTTCCACAGTGAGAACGACTGTAGTCGTTCATCATCTTGTTCATTGTCCACAGAACAAATTTTACTGAGATAAGTGAAAGTTTGAAGTAAATACATATATAAATAACATATGCATGCAGGAAGAAAATGAAAGTGGCAAGAAATCTATTTCAAAATATCAACCCCACTTTGTTATTAGTGTGACTTCGCGAAACACGGTTTGACAAAATGAGGGTCTGAAATGCACGACAAACCTTTCACTTAATGGACTCTCATACTCCATGAATGATTGTCTGCTGGTGAAAAACACCATTACAAGTGCCCTGTGTTCCCATTCTTCATCACAAAGACCAAGGAGGAAAAGGGAGCAGAGCCTGAGAAATCAAATGAAGGAAAAAGTCATTGATTCTTGCTTCAATAGTAAGTTTTCCTCCTGCTTTTGAAATTAAAGTCATGCTACACTGAAATGATTCCAATGTAATGGAATTCATTTTACACTGTTTGGTTCATGTGCAACAAAGCCTCGTTATAATTCATCATGTATTTTCTCACTAAGGCCACTGTGATAGCTGCTGTATGCAGTGTTTGGCAACAAAACAAATAAGGTGAGGTTGCAACACACATTTGTATTTCAAAAAAGGAAAATAAATGAAAAACATATAATGGTTTTAAACCAGGTGACCTCTTTCCCTGCAGTTTTTACACAAACCTAATCATGGAGCAACTTGATTAAAATGGGCAGTAATACACCCAGGGTGTTAAACCATCAGAATATTAGTAGGAATTATTGTCATTTATTTAACAGTAAATGGATATCTGAAATAATTCCTCATATATTTTTATATACAGAAAGTTGCAGAGGCATTATTCTACATTATAAAATTATAATACATATTCAGACTTTTTTTCTTCTCCAACCTTTAAACTAACTTCAATATTCACAAAACTATTTACACATATAAAATAAAGCTGCTATAGGATATTTGGAAAACAATTTAGCTTAAAACATTTTTCATCAAGCCTCTTAACAACGTTCTAATGTCGTATAGCTATAAATATATTGTGATGTTAATAAAAAAATTAAAAAAAATTAATAAAGTGGTTCTCTTGCATTTGTCTAAAAACCTCAGACAATAACATGTTATGGACTAAAAGCAACTATTGGGACCATCTGCTTGTCTGTCTCACTGAACCACCACACTTCCTTGGGTCCTTCATTCATGCCTGCTTCTGCATTTTGCAGCAGAACATGCTGGAAGTGAGAGGTTCACCGCTCTATAATGGCAGAGAAGGAGAAACAGCTGGCTGCTACTGCTTCAATTTTAGGAAAAATACCAGAGTCCCAAAAAGAACCCCCCCATTTCAGCTAGCACTTACCGGTGATTCCGCCATATTGTATCACAATTCACGGCCTCGAGAGTTCTGGGATAATGTTTGTGTAAGCTCACTAGCTATACCTAGCTTGTTTGCAGATTAGCTAGAGCAGCTTTAAAGCGGCTCTCTGGAGCATTTTTCTCTGTATCAAAGTTTTCTAAATGTTTTAAATGATGTTTCAGGTCTAAACTATGATCTATGGGTTGAGTTCCACAACATCTGTCATTCTGATGAAGACCCTCCTTCCTCCTAGAGACCCCTTTCCATTATTTCTTGCCGCCGACATTTTTCAGCCAATGAATTTCAAATGTCTGCATTCTCTCAACATGCACGCGCATCGACCAAACCTGTACCAGTAGGGGGCGCTGTCGTACAGGACGCTCCGTGTGTTTCTCTGTTTGTGTCTCAGCCTCACGGCTCATTTCTACTAAAAACCTACCCATTCCCCAGCTGAAGATGGATTTATTTTTATTTTTAAACCTTTCACCTCACAGAATGGCAAGACTTGCCAGGATTACGCGTTTATTTTGGTCAGAAAGTTCATCCAGGGCCAAGTCAAGTTCAGCTTCAGAGTCCAGCAGCAGCTCGATGCTAACAGAGCTAATATCAGAAGCAGCAGGGACAGAGAGGGCTCATCAGACCCTCGTGTTGGAATAAGATTGTGAACTGTGAGTGATTAAACCCTACACATTGAGCAGTACAGTTCATGCCCGCAACGTATATGCGCCGTGTGCACGCACGCGCACATGCGACCAGACACGCATGTCGAGATGTTTTGAGGAGGAGCCTTTGGACGCTAGATTCAAAAACTGCTCTCTTGATGAAATCCTCCAGAATGCGGCTTTAAGTTATGTGCACAATTAATCTTTATTAATGTGCACATTTAGTATTTAGTCTTGTCTCTAAATTATTTTAATACAGAAAAACTTTTTAAAACTATTTGCTTAATGGTGGGAATTCAAAGAAACATGGCAACCACAAAAGCAGGATAATGGATGAAAATATGTCTTGTGAATAGCTTCATCCTTTTAAAGAGCTGTTGGGAGCTGGTGTCTATCTCCAGCAGTCACAGGGCGAGAGGCGACACCCTGGACAGGTCGCAAGTACATCACAGGGCCACAGAGACAAAACTCACAACCATCACACTCTCACTCACACCTAGGGACATATTAGAATCACCAATTAACCTTCCATGAATGTCTTTGGACTGTGGGAGGAAACCAAAGTACCTGGAGGAAACCCACCCATGCATGGGGAAAACATACAGATTTCACACAGCCGGGAGAGAACCCACAACCTGCTTGCTGAGAGGCAACAGTGCTACTAATTGCACCACCATGCAGACCGAAAATATGTAAAAGTATTTCATTTCTTTGCTGTGTAATTTTAGTAAAATGTTGTTTAAAGTGTTTATGTAAACAGTTCAAAAGTAAGTGACATTTTGGGACATTAGTCTTGCTTTGCTTGTTATATTATTGTAGAAACAAGTGCAGCTTGAATTTTAATCCACTGCATCACACTTTCTCAAGTAGGATGCTCAACATTTACAATTTGCATCGCTGGAGGTCATGGGGAGGTGGCTGGGATGGATGGCAGATTAAGGAAGAGCACGACTTAAGCCTTTTCACACATTTACTGCAGCCTTGAACTTTTCAAGACATAACCCAGAGGAGCTGTATGTGAGAATGCAAATGTTGACATCAGTCATGGTGGACATTAAATGTCCGACTCCTCACACAAAATCCTTGTAATATCTGACTGAGCCCATGGATGAATAGAGCGGGTAACTGAGTGGAAAATTTACAGCTGGTGAGTGGAAGTGTTTATTGAACTCACTGGAACAAAAAAGTTAGAGAAAATGTGAGGATGAGATTTATTTTTACTGAAGACAGCAGAAGTTGAAGGGTGAGCTTGAAATGACTCATTTTATCCCATTATCTTGAGATCACAGGTTGATTACAAGTTTTATCTTGAGATAGAAAAACTGGTATTTCTTAAAAAATGAAATGAATCATTTAGTATCAAAACCTTTTTTCCCTTATGTTGTTCAAAATCAGTTTCCTAAAAAGATTATGGGTTAATTATCAAGAAATCAGAAACTTTCCAAAACTTTTAGGACGTTGTCTAAATAAGAAATAAAGGCATACATGAATAGTCTTGTAACTTTACATTATGTGATAGCTATTTTTTTAAAATGCCAGCAGATTGTTTCTGGAACAGAGACAGAAGGAAAATCAAAGTATGTGCTGCAACAGGAGAGAAACTCGGATGTATTCAAAGACAATGGTGTGGACTTTCTATCCATCTTGTTTTCACCATTTATCTGAGGTCGGGTAATGCAGATCAGGGCTGGACTTGGAGAAATAATAGTTTCAGGCATTATATGGCCCAGGTTGCGCACTGATATTGGTCAAACATGATCTTTGCAGATGATCCTCTTAAATATGTATGCATACACTGGTATTCCCTAAAGTGACAATAAAACAAAGTCATACATTTCTTAGATAAAGACAAAAGACATATTCTACTCAGTCTCAGGCACCACAGTCTGCCTGTTCTTCTCTGTCTTTTGCCACCTGCTCCTGTGATGTGAGCTTTTTATTGTATAGTACTGTATTTTGTATGAGGAACTTGTTCTAATTTTTCTGCAGTTTTCTTATTCATGTCTATGTTGCTGTGCATGTGTGTGGTGTGCGTGTGCATGCACCTTTGTGCCTGTATGTGTGTGAGTGAATAATGGCTCTGAGTGTACTTTTCAATATTTCATTTATTTGTTTTGGTATGTGCATTGTGCAAATGTGCAGATATGTTGATGAGTAGGGATGGGAATTGATAAGATTTTTACGATTCCGATTCCATTTTCGATTCTGTATAACGATTCAATTCTTTATCGATTCTCTTATCGATTCTCATTTGAAAAAAAAGAGAACAATCAGATCTATTAGCTTCAAGCTGGTTTATATCTTATCTTTGAGTAAGATACAAGTTTAGAAGTAAGATGATGACCTTATACATCCAACAGTGAGGTCTTAAGAAAACCAGAGCCTAAGGTCACAGGGTGCCCAGAAAAAAAAATTCTAAGTATAAAATAATAATAAAATATTATTTTGTAGAACTAACATAAAATACAACATAAATTATTCTGTGCAATTCCACAAGAATGTAACATTTCAACTCTCTTTTTAAAAAGGATATGAGCTGAACACACAAAGTTACGTCAGCCAGCAACAAATACAACTCAAGTCAAGTTCAATGGAACTGTGCATTGTGCAATTTTGCAACCATCCACTATGGAAAATTAACAATTCTTCTGCAGAAAAATGAACATATCTGCTTTTTCAGGAATTATACGTGATCTTTCTGGACTTATTGTGTCTCCAGCTGTGGAGAACACCCTCTCAGACAGGTAGGGCTGTGCGTTATGATGAAATATTTCATCTGGACGATAGAAAATGTCTACCGTCAGATAAAAATCTCTATCGTTTAAGCCACGATAGAAGTTTTACAGCATAATGCACTTTACGGGATGTTCATGAACGCACCGCGCAGCAACACATAAACAAACATGGAGGCAGACGGTAGTGGACGCGTTTTAGACCAGAGTCAACAGGATAACCAGCTAACCCAAACCGAGGAGCTTATACCTAAAAGAGGGACAACTTCTGTCTCATGGATGTGGTTTAAATATAAAAAGACCGATGTGGACCAGACAGCAGCTGTTTGTAAAGTTTGCCGGCTCCCGGTCCCAACAACGGACTTCGACGCCACTAATATATTTTATCACCTGCACAAAAACCAAGTCGAAAAATACAGAGACAGTCAAAGAGCAAAAGCTGCATGAGCAGCGTCGAGTGTTGGAGTAAGAGCTCAGAATAAACTCC
>SSNR01000046.1:172381-195484 GCA_006937965.1 Callopanchax toddi | reverse complement strand
TTCCCCCGGAAGTGCAGGTTAAGACTCCTCTGTCACAGACAGAACTCACTAATCTTCTTTGCAGTCCTCCTGCAATTAAGAACAGACTCAAGGCCACCCTCTCAGGTGTGACCTCTTCTCACACACCCCTGGTGGTTCCTCCAAAGGGACCTCAACCATTCTTTCATCCTTCATCATTCAGTCTCCGCCTCCCGAGCGTTCGATACGTCGGCCCGGCGATGCTTTTGATGTTAACGGTGTGTGCGGTCGCCTCCGACGCGACTACTTTGTCTCCCAGACTCACCTTTGACCCTGGTCCTACAAAAACGACCTTTCTCAAAGATCAGTCTTACCCGGTTATGACAATCTCTAACCTATGGAGAACTAACAACGACCTCATCCTCCACGCAAAGGGGGGTGACGTTTCTTTAAGACTCTTTTTCACTTCAACTAATGAGTCTGTGTTCTCTGACTCCTAACACCAGCTGTCTCCCTTTTCTGTTTGATCGGCGTAAATGTGTGTCCATGTTTATGCCTCCTTAAAAACCATGTGTTATTAACCATGTGTTTTATTGATAAACAGACTTGGTCGAGCTGTTGACGTCGCCTGCTGTACTCCAGTCAGCTGTGCGTCCATCCTGGTAAACACTAAGCCAGAGTTCCTTTATTTTACAGCCTAATGCTGTATTCATTTAGTAAAATTACTTTATGTTTAAGTCAAACTTAATGTTTAATTTACTACTATTTACACAGTTATTTCATGATAATAATTACTGTAAAGGCGAGCCAAGTCAATTTTTACTTTATTTCCCTCAAATCAAATTTAGGGATATAAAAATATATTTTAGGTCATTTAAAACAAAATGTCCTCTAAAACTTTAGATTTCAGATCTAATATGACTGATTTCACTATTTCCAAAACTCAATTTTTGGTTATCAAAAACTCAATCCTTAGTTTACTAAGCTATTTCCAAAACTTTAAATAGTTTAAACTTAGTTTAAAATATGACGTAATGTCTTTCCAAAATCACTTTCAAAGTGTCACTCCTAGAGTAACCTCATGGGGGTGAAGTCAATCTCTTCAGAGTTTTATACAAATAATAGAGCTCTTAAATCATTTAAATAGGTTAAACCTTAATTAAATGTAATGGCATGACACATAGCCTTATTTTAAAATTAGATTAATTTAATTTTTCTAGTTTATTTTAACCAAATCTGCCTACATTCACACATTTTGAATGCCCTCCATCAGATTGTGGTTGTTTTGCTGTGCTGTGCCTCTGCTCTACTCTTCTGTCCAGCGACCGGACGTCCAAGGTCCCAACTGGTCTCGTCTGCGACTCATCTGCCGACGCTGCTCTGGGTTGGAGATCTTCATCAACGACGCCTCCGCTGCTGCCTACTCCTTCACAAACTGCCCCACTCCTCAGTCTCCTGGCATCGTTTGGATCGGTGCCCTACTCCTGATTCTGTTCTGTTGTGGGATGCTCAAAATTCCTGAAGGTCATCGACACAGGTTCCCCTGTGTCTGGTAAACTCTAACTCAAACTCTGACTCATTCATTTTTGATTGACTCTGTCCGTTGGAAAGGTACCAATAACCTTCCTCCTTTTCGGGTCATGATGATCAATGATGTCCTCCGTCATCGGATTTGGTATTTCAAGGCAACGACCTTCTGCTAGGCGTCCTTGACCTTGAAATAAAGGGGGGATTTGTAGCCTCACCAAATAGGCTATATCCTCTGACCTTTGACCTCTGTTGACCATCACAACAATAATCCATCTTTTTCCCAATAACTTGGAATACATTCACTCTTGGATTATGTTTAACCTGAATCAAGATCCCTACAGGTGTCCAACTGTCCACTTTCAAGTGTCCATCTCCCAGATGACCTTAACTGGACACTAACTGGTCTAATAAAACACTCTCTGTAAAGGAGTCTCTTCTTTAACACCAAATGACTGGTGTTCCAACTGTAATCTCTTGTTTACAGAACATTCTCTGGTTGTTCCTGTTCAGGGTCACCTACACACTCACACTTAAAGTGTTATAATGCTTCTCTGCTATTTTCATGCATTTTCTACATTATAATGTGAGTGTTAACGGGCGGAAGTCATGTGACTTGGTAACTCCCTCACAGTCCCTTGTCCAATCAGAACGATTCACAACTCCACTAACTCAGTTCTGATTAGTACACTTAACATCTTCTGATTGGTTAAATTTAAGATAACTCGTCTCAAAACTAATACTCAGTTCCGGTACGAGTCAGTCTTGTCTTTACAGTCTTGTCGAGTCTTCCTACAGTCTCAGTCTTGGTCTGAGCTACAGCCTGAAGCAGTTGGAGCTGTTATGCTGCTATCTTAGCTGAACCCTTATCAGCTTTGAACAAGGCCTCTCAGTCTCTCCCTCACCACGGGAAGATCAGAAATGAGTTCAGCATGCCTGCTGAAATGCCTCCCTTGCTGACCGGGACGTATCCACGGACTGTCCGGCGAGGTCCTCGGCGGCCACGCCTTCCAGGACCACCACTCCGAGTCTGGGGACTCCAGCCTCAGCTCGTGGAGAAACCAACGCCTGCCAGATCTAGGAGCGTCCACCTTTCAGTGAGCGAACACCACTTTCTGATCGAGAGGTTTGCTTTGATAAAGCTTAATTCTTCCAAACTAAATTAAGCCAAAACTAAATCCCATTCCAAACTCAGATTAGCCTAAATTGACTCTTAAAGTCACAACTAGGTTAACTAAATTAACTAACTTCCCTAGTCATTAAAACATATGCTACGGTCCGTTAAAACTCACAATTAAAACTATCTTTAACATCCTCAACATGTTTAAGAATATTAATTGTGTTTACATCAAACTTTCAAACTGTCTTATCTGTCTGTGTTCTTAGGTTTTTCAAATTAAATGATTGTTCAATCCTTATCTGGTCTCAGTTCACGTTATTAATAAGGTATTTCAATTCACTGTACTCTTTCAAAGAACCTAGATACCTTCAATAAATATTAGCTATTATCAGGGTTAAATGACAGTTTATCACTTTTCATTATAAACCAAAAATAAGCTAATGTTATCTTAAGAGGGTGTAGTTAAAATAACAAATAGTTATTTTCAAAACGCTACAGTGTGCATGCATGTGTATAAATGTATGTATATGGATGTACCATATGTATGCGTTTATGTTTATGTATTTGGCAGATGACAGATGATAATGTAACCAAGAAGTTACCATTGAGACTAACAACAAACTACTTAGGGGGACGAACACTAGTCAGTCTCTGAGGTCACAGGGGTGACAGTGAGGGAAAAGAATACAAGCATAGAGGAAAGTACATAAAAAGAGTACAGTAGAGTAGGGGAAGGGAAGGGAGGTGCAGGGTAGGTGCCACTTTAGAAGATGTTCTCTGAAGAGCTGGGTCTTTAGGAGTTGCTTGAAGAAAGACAGGGTCGCCCCGTTCTGGTAGCTTGGTAGGTCATTCTGCATTTGTGGAACGACACATGAGAGGAGTCTGAATTGTCCCGAGCGTGGTATAGGCACTGCTAGCTTTGATGACTGGAGTGACCGAACCGTGACGTAAGTCTTTGCAAGAGGATTCAAGTAGATGGAGCCGTTCCTTTCAGGACTTTGTACGCTAGTGTCAGTGACTTGAATTTGATGCAGCAGCTAAAGCCAGTGGAGCTTAGTGAACAGAGGGGTGACATGTGCTCTTTTAGGCTGATTGATGACAAAATGCATCTCTGATTTCTGAACCATTTGTAGAGGTTTCACAGTGCAGGCTGGAAGACCAGTTAGAAGGGCATTGCAGTGGTCGAGGTGAGAGATGACCATAGACTGAACCAGGAGGTGGCATATTGTGTCAGGTATGGTTTGATCCTTCATATGTTATACAATGCAAAGCGGCATGAACGAGCAACAGAGGCAACATGATCTTTAAAGGTCAGGTGTTCATCAATCACAACACCCAGATTTTGAACTGTCTTTGAAGGAGCCAGAGATAGGGAGTCAGTTTGGATTGAGATATTGTGTTGTATGGTTGGTTTGTCTGGGATGACCAGCAGTTCAGTTTTAGAGACGTTGAGCTGGAGATGATGGGCTTTCATCCATCTAGATATATCAGAGAGACAGTCTGAGATTCGTGCTGAGACTGTGAGGTCATCAGGTGGGAATGAAAGGTAGAGCTGGGTGTCGTCAGCATAGCAGTGGTAGGAGAAGCCATGTGATCAGATGATCTGACCCAGTGAGGTGGTGTATAGCAAAAAGAAGAGGTCCTAATACAGATCCTTCAAAGCAGGATAAGTACTGAGGACTTGGCAGTCACTTGGCTCTTGTTACTCCTAACATATACGTGTATATATATATATATATATATATATATATATATATATATATATATATATATATATATATATATATATATATATATATATATATATATATATATATATATATATATATATATACTGTATGTGTGTTTGTGAACATATGTGCATTTTTTGAGTGTGTCTGTGTACATATGCATTTGTTTATTAATCTACTTTTCCTTATGCATGTGTTTATGTGTATATACATTACATACATAAAACGCCTTTCTCATATGAGTGTGATATAGAGAGAAAGATAGAGAATCCAAGACTCTCTGCCTGTATGTCGGGGTTTTCTCCGGGGGATGAAAGGGCAGCTTCCCTGCACCTTCGGGTTGGGGAACGGGTCCTGACTGTTGTTTGTGCTTATGCACCAAATAGCAGCTCAGAGTACCCACCCTTTTTGGAGTCCCTGGGACGAGTGCTGGATAGCGCTCCTACTGGGGACTCCATAGTCCTGCTGGGAGACTTCAACGCTCACGTGGGCAATGACAGCGTGACCTGGAGGGGCGTGATTGGGAGGAACAGCCCGCCCAATCTGAACTCGAGTGGTGTTCTGTTTTTGGACTTCTGTGCAAGTCGCAGTTTGGCCATAACGAACACCATGTTCGAACATAAGGATGCACACCGGTACACCTGGTACCAGGGCAGCCTAGGTTACAGGTCAATGATTGACTTTATAGTTGTATCATCTGACCTGAGACCGTATGTTTTGGACACTCGAGTGAAGAGAGGAGCGGAGATGTCAACTGATCACCACCTGGTGATGAGTTGGATCAGATGGCAGGGGAAGATGCTACGCAGACCTGGTAGACCCAAACGTATAGTGAGGGTCTGCTGGGAACGCCTGGCAGAAGAGCCTGTCAAGATGGTCTTCAACTCCCACCTCCGGCAGAGCTTCGACCACGTCCCGAGAGCAGTGGGGGACATTGAGTCCGAATGGGCCTTGTTCCGCTCTGCGATTGTTGAGGCGGCTGTTGCTAGCTGTGGTCGCAAGGTAGCCGGTGCCAATCGTGGCGGTAACCCCCGTACCCGCTGGTGGACACCAGAGGTTAGGGGAGCCCTCAGGCTGAAGAAGGAGGCCTACAAGGCATGGCTGGTCTGTGGGTCTCCAGAGGCAGTTGATGGGTATCGGAGGGCCAAGCGGGGTGCAGCAGTGGCAGTTTCCGAGGCAAAATCTCGAGCGTGGGAGGAGTTTGGCGAGACCATGGAGAAAGACTATCGGTCGGCTCCAAAGAGGTTCTGGCAAACCATCTGACGCCTCAGGGGAGGAAGGCGGAAACTCGCTCACACTGTTTACAGTGGGGACGGGGAGCTGCTGACATCAACTGGGGCTATAGTCGGGCGGTGGAAGGAATACTTTGAGGAGCTCCTCAATCCCACCGACACGCATTCCTATGAGGAACCAGAGCTGGGAGAACTGGGGATGGACTGTCCAATCTCTGGGGCAGAAGTCGCTGAGGTAGTCAAAAGTCAGTCAGGCGGATTGGGGCAGTGTCTGCAGTGATGTGGACGCTGAACCGGTCTGTTGTGGTGAAGAAGGAGCTGAGCCGTAAAGCAAGGCTCTCGATTTACTGATCGATCTACCTCCCAATCCTCACCTATGGTCATGAGCTCTGGGTAATGACCGAAAGAACGAGATCGCGGATACAAGCGGCCGAAATGAGTTTTTTCAGCAGGGTGGCCGGGCTCAGCCTTAGGGATAGGGTGAGGAGCTCGGACATTCGGGAGAGACTCGGAGTAGAACCGCTGCTCCTCCATGTCGAAAGGAGCCAGTTGAGGTGGTTCGGGCATCTTGTTAGGATGCCCCCTGGACGCCTCCCCAGGGAGGTGTTTCAGGCATGTCCTGCCGGCAGGAGGCCCCCGGGTCGACCCAGGACATGCTGGAGAAAATATATCTCTGGTTTGGCCCTGGAGCACCTTCCTGCTGGAGGAGCTAGTAGAAGTGGCTGGGGAGAAGACTGTCTGAAACTCCCTAATTGGGATGCTGCCCCCGCGACCCGGACCCGGATAAGCGGAAGAAGATGAGACGAGATAGAGAATCCTGCGTTCTGGCCAACTAAAATGACCTGATATGCTATGGTAAAACGACTAAAACTAATACGCACTTTCATCCAAAAGTCTAACTAAGGTGGCTGCCCAAAACAACACAGCCTCAGATGATAACTTTTGATGAGGAAAATCTCTTCTCTGAGCTAAATTGTCTTGAAATCGGACAAGGAACTTATTGCTAATAACCTATTGAATAAAAATACAGGAGATTTTTTTTTAAGTTCATGGGATATAAAACATTTATATGAATTTACTGAAAGTAGTGTCTGCTTTTATATATTTGTGATTAGATTTTTTTTATTCATGTAAAAAGTAAAAAACAACAACCTCTAAGGAGTTCAACCAAGATACCTCCATCTTTATATCAGTGACATTGAAATCACTGATGTATCTAAAGGCTTGAGTTGTGTTTATTGTGTGGCAGCGCTCCAAACGGTCCCTTTGTGACGATCTCTTTGTCAGCCTGAATGCAGATGAGTCACACGAGCTCACAAGAGCTGTTAAAAACCATTAATACACCTCCAGTTCACAACATCACTGCTGTTAATTGTGTCCTAAAAGCTCACAGTTGTTTAATACTAAGCATCTATTTTTGGACACGTGTATTAATTATAATGACCAGCTGTTCTTTCAGTGAAGTGACTCCTTGTCTGCTCTTAGAAGAAGACTTTTAAAACACCAAGGGAGGAGGGTGAACATGGATGTTGAGTTATATTATAATTCTCATCATGAGCTTCATTATTTAAATGACTGAAACAGCTTTTAATGTGAGGATTCAGCAGTCCTGTGTTTTAAGCGATAAGGCTTCTTCAAATAAAGGATAAATAAATAGAATTGCTTGTTAAATTTGGACACAAAGTGACAGCAATTTGGCCAGACTGGCTAAATATGGTATATTGCTCAGCGAGGACATTAAAAGATAATGGGTTATGATTTTCAGCAGAGACTTGCCTGGCTCTGGTTTTTAATAAGGGGCTGGCGATGAGCTGCAGAGGTCTGGTACTGTATTTCCACAGGGACTGCGCCGTATTGACCTCGACTGGCTCTCCATTCACTCATGACTGAGTCTTGCTGCCTCCCCCTCCCCCTCCCTAACCCATAAACATTTTATGCTTATTTGTATCACTGTGTATAATGGAAATGATTTACCAAAATATTGAAGGAATTTAGCTTATAACATGCTCCATTACATTTAGTTTCAGATTTCTGCTGTGAAGAAGGAGAGTGATGTTTTTGTTCTGCTTGTCAAACGTTAACTTCAGGTTACTAAATCTGTGCCGAATGCTTCTCAGTGCTTTTTGTTCTTTATTGTCTTTGCAATGATACATCACTGCAGTGACTAATTAAGTTTTTTTGTTTGTCTTTTGATAGAACCTCAGACAATCACCAGCATGGTTTTCATCCCTCTGAAGACTTAAGCTTGCACATTTATTGTATAGAACAGCGGTCTGCAACCTTTATGACTGAGAGAGCTACTTTTATCATCTCTCCGATTATATTTAACTGTAGAGAGCCACAAAATCAAATTGACCCTTATAATTAGGGTAAATTCCTAAGTTTAATATTGTTCTCCCTTTCTAAAAAACAAAAAGAAAATAACAAACAAGCTTCCTGCAAGATCATTATTGTTTATAACTCTGCAGAGCCACCAGTATTTTAATTCTTCCTTTATTTATAGAAAACTAGTCAAATAAGTAACACACTTTAAGATAAGTAAAGCATTAAATTGTGTCTTAATGTACTAAAAAGTAAACACAAAGAACACATCAGATTATTCATGACCTGAATGTCCTCATAAGACACAGCCTTTGCTTTCATAAATTGACTTTGGACTTTTATTAGAGGAAAGATTTTATTTGGTTTTAGCTTACTGTGTCTGTTTTAGTATTTTTTTTCCTGTCATATTTTGATGCCTTAAAATTGAGTAATTTGCAAAATATGAGCAAAACTACTTACTTTATGTATGTCATACAGTTGCATAAACCAATTATATACAAGCTAATAAACTAATAATAAATAATAAACAATGGAAACACTGAGCTCATAAACCACATTTAGCTGATTCTGGTGCAAAACTGTGGGAATTCAATGCACTAGTTAAAAAAGTTAAGACTTTAAAGTGGCTAAAAGTAATTAATCTTCTTAACAATAAAAAAACACAACTCAAGTTCATGTTTTAGTCAAAGTTACCAAAGGAGCCACATCAGAGGGGCCACATGTGGCTCCAGAGCTGCAGGTTGCAGACCCCTAGAAGAACCTGCTATGACTTTATTGCCCCAAAAGTAGATCACATCAAGTATAAACCATGCCGTTACATCACTACCACTTTACTGAACATAAACTTTAAAGTTATTGAAAACTGGATAATGACAGCAAGCTTGGTTCTAAGTCTAATTCATGCATTTTTCAGCTTTTATTCTAGAATTATTAAATCAAATTGTTTGACGCGTCTGAAGGTAAATACTATTCTTTGTAAGGTTTGCTTTAAGTGTAGCAGTTTTAACTAATTAACCTTGGCAAGTCTAAGTTGTCCTTTTGAAGAATTCTGAAATGATGTCAGGACGTATTTTGACGTTTTTCTAGTGGAGATTAGTTGGACAATGTTTTCTTTATGCCACACTAGTTTGTTTGAGCCAAACAACTTCCTCTGCTACTGTATGTGCTGCAGCAGCAGACACCACAAATAAAACAAACATGCAAAGCTGTAGATGTTTACTAACAGGGTAGACATTCATTTATCACCGTTCAGCAGCAGTCTCTCATGTTCTGACAACATGAGTATTGCTCCAGTCAGAAGATGTCTTCTTGTTTCTAGACGTTGCCTCCTTTATGATGTCACCAGTGGATATGCTCATATATTAACTGATAGAATGCCACTTCAAAATGACCAAACATCCTTTCACTTGATGATTTTGCAGAACATTTGAATAAAGATTGTTTTACGCCGTGCAAAGGTGGAATGTACATGATATTTTGAAATCTATATCCTAAAAAGAAATATATTAAGCTACCTGAATTACATGTCTGCATAGCTGACAAAACCAGAGGGACACTTACATTAAATAACCTCCTCAGTATGTCTTTATACGGAGCCCGTCTCATGACATGGTGGAAGAATTAGTATTTCGTTCCCACGAATTAGTATTTCGTGCGCACAAATTATTCGTGGGACCCGGGCTGGACTCCACGCACAGCAGGGCAGCACTGGTCAGCTGTGGCTGCACGTATTATTGCGGGGATGCAGCTCTTTGGCTGCACCCTGATAGAAGAATTACTGGGGACATTTCAGTGATTTCTGGGAGATATTGGACTCTGGTTTTATGTTTAAAATATTGTGTGCCCTTTATCATTCAGCTCTACTTTAAAAG
Source organism: Callopanchax toddi (assembly GCA_006937965.1). NCBI lineage: Eukaryota > Metazoa > Chordata > Actinopteri > Cyprinodontiformes > Nothobranchiidae > Callopanchax > Callopanchax toddi. The sequence continues at coordinate 185,724 of SSNR01000046.1, read as the reverse complement.
TGCCATGATTTGTGTGCAGGTGTGACAGAGTGGATGTTAATAAGGAGCACTAAGGCTCATGTTTACCCCAAGGAGACAGGACCAAGGATGTTTAAAATAATGGGTTTATTTACAAATAAAACAAAACAGTCATAAGCCCCAACCAAACAGTGGGGATCCACCAGCAGGGGGCAGAACCCTTCAGGGCAGCAGACCACAAACCTGAGGGAGCACCACACCACACCCACCCTAGGTGCTGCTCCAGCTGCTGCCTCTGCAGAGGGCCCGGCTCCACCTCCTCCTGGCGAGCTCCACTGAAAGCAATAAATGAAAATGGTTAATGACACCTTGTTAGTCCCTCTCTCCCGACTGTTCCCCAAACACACCCTCACGAGCACCGTCCCACGGCTCCATAGAGTCCTGCAGTCCAGAAGCTGAACTGCCGTGGTCCAGCTGACCCGTCAGCTGCTACTGGACTGATCCGGCGGCAAGTGGAGTCCCAATCAATGTCCGAGAGGCTGGAGGTTGCAGCGCTGCTCCACTGAGCTGGAGACGAAAGTCCCCACAGGCAAAAGAGCAGCGTCCTGGCGCGACCAGGGCGGTCACTCCCTGGGCTGCTCACTCACACCTGTGGCACATAATGGTGTTATCACACTGAGGGACGAAAAACAGCACACACACGTACGTACACACACACTCACCAGCCAACGCCATCTCTACCCACCCCCCTGCTAGGGGAGATGGCAACCAAGTGCCTGACAACCTCCCACTGGTGCACTAGCAGCCGATCCCAGGCACACAGGTGAGCTGACCTGTCAGTCCACCAGCACACCTTGGCAGGGCTTTGATCCAACCTGCTGTCCTTATAGAAATCAGTAAAACAGCTACAGGTGTGGCCAATAAAACCAGGAGCAATCATGCTCATCCTGCCACACAGGGCTGCACGTCCTGCAGAAACACGAGTTTACCACTCCACGCAACAAAATGTGTGGTAGAAAGTTTGAAAGTTGTGTAACAAGTCATACTCATGACAAAGTGACAAAGATAGGTAAAAATGACAAGAACTGAATTAGAAAAGGCACTCAAACATCAGTGGGTAGATCATTATCATGGCTGGTGCAGATGGATGAGGGACTGCGGGATAATATCATCAATACTATTTCGTTCCCACAAAATAGTAATTTGTGGGAACGAAATATGTGGGAACGAAAAATGTTTAACGTTCGCACGAATTATTATTTCGTGGGAACGAAATACTATTTCGTGCGCACGAAATACTAATTCGTGCGCACGAAATACTAATTCGTGGGAACGAAATACTAATTCGTGCGCACGAAATACTAATTCTTCCACCATGTCATGAGACGGGCTCCGTATCTTTAAGTTCTGCAGAAGCATTTAAATTACCCATTGATTGAAATCTGGTGTGCTGGAGCAGAGAAACATCTAAAATGAAAAATAGTGGCTCTTAAGGACCAGGATTGGATATCACTGGTTGAAATCAATATTTATTGAAAGATGGAAGGTGTGCAAAACAAAACCCCCACCAACCCTTTAAATGCAGCTAATTTTATTTTGAGGCTTCTTTTTGCAACCTGCCCAGGTGTATTGCATCTTCAATGTGACAGACTCTATACGGAGAGAGAAAAAAGTCAATCTACTTTCTGATATTTTGTATTCTTATGTAAAAACTGTTCATGATTTTTAAAAAGTGCCCAAGTAAGCACACTTTAAGAAGATTTCAAATACTGAACATCCCAGATATGACACTTAGATGTAGGAGCTAAACTTGAGTTTTTCTGCAAATCAACATTTTGCAAAAATATTAATCAGCTTTAAAAGTTACTCAACCTTTTAATAAATCAAGCCTGGTACTTCAACTTGGGTAATATACAAATAATGACTACCAGCTCTTCTAGATTTATTTTTGAACTGAAAAATGTTGATTGCAAAATTAAGGGAAGATTTAGCTCATTTTGATTCACTCAAAATATCTAACGTTCAAAATGATCAAGAGTGCTTTTCATCCATATTTCAAACATTGCAGCTGCGCATAATTACAGGCCACTTGATTTTTCAGTGCTACTTGTTTACTGACAAATATGTTTATTATTTTAAAATGCATTAATATACTTAACATGTCTTCAAAGTGAGAGCAGCATGTTGTCATTAAAACACAAATACAAGAACATCTTCAAGATGTCCTGAAATTATTTTTGTGAAACTGAGCCCACTCCTAAACTGTGGGCGGCCATATTTTCTTTTTTGATCTGATTTTATTAATTAATATCTTTGATGTATTTCGAAGTGTTCTGGCATAGTTTCAGGGACATTTCTCAGTGAAACTGGACTTCAGTTCACTCTGCCTTTCTATTGTTCCATCGTGACTTCTGCTCCAGCTCCAGCTCTCTGACCCTGCAGCTGCAGCTGGAAGTTTGTGTTTGTGTCGGATCAATAAAAGCCTCAATGAATGCAGCACTTCATATAGCAGCTTGAAGTGGAGACAGCACAAGTGCCGTTTAAATGGAAAGTGATGAATTTTGAAAGGGAAAAGGGAAGGAGTGCAGACTTTTGAGCTCCGGGCTCTGACTTTGGCACTCCACACTTCCTGTCTGGACGGATTCAGGTCTGAATGACCGGAGTCACTTCTTCTGCTCCTTCACCATTCATTATCCCTACAGCTTGTTTAGCTCCATTCTCAGTTTGCACCTGCCCTCCCACTTGACATTCCTCTTAACTTAACTGTGTTCTTAAAGGCATACTTTGCAACTTTTTCATGTTTTAAAATCTTTTCCTTGAGCCAATATATGCTAATTACAGGGTTAATGAAAAGTCACTCAGCCCCATCTGATGCTTAGATCCGGAATACCACGTTTGCAACTTCTGAATCTCCGGTTCGGTGCCCCGGAAGTCTCACAAAGCCACGTATCTCGCGAGGGTTAGGCTAACCCAAAGTGGCTAGCTGTTATGCTAACACCTGAGTGTTTTTAGCTTTTGATTCCTGCTTTTTTATATATATATCCCCCTGCTTGAACACAGCTGATTTTTTTGAAGTAGTAAATAATCACTCATGTAGAAAGCAATGAAGGCTGATGAGGAGACATTTAGCAGTTAGATTTGGGTGTTTCTGAGCATAAACAATGGTGCTAACGTTTTTACGGCAGTGGTTAATAAACGTACACCAGGGGGAGCCAAAACAAGGAAAACTGCATAGTATTCCTTTAACTTAAGAATCCCAATGTTACTACAATAAACCAATGGAGATGTTATAGAGAAGAGAGACATATTTGATTATTCAACTAATTACAGGTAAGCTCCCATCACAAGGTTTACTAATTATTATCATCCAACATCGTCTGAAGTCATTTCTGTTTGTTGTGTTGAAACTTCTGTTTGGTGTCCTGGTTTTTCCTTCTTTTACCAACTGCTTTTTTGAGGGCAACATTTTCCTCCAAGATGTTCCCATTTAGCCATTTCAAAGAGGAAAATTTGTTGTGTTGTTGTTGAATCTGTTCTGTGTGTCAAACTCACCCAGCAGCTCAGAAAACGTCAGGTTTTGGAGTGATTTGGGGAAATTTGGTGAATCCACATTCTTTTTTGGGGCACATGTCATCTGCTGTCTGAGAGAAAGCTTTTTAAGTTAAACTTTGTCTTCCTCTGGTTCCATAATGTCCTTGTTTTCAGGTGTTTGAAAGGCATTTTTGCTGTTACTGTGTATACTGCTTAGAAACTCATGCATCCATGTCTGAGCACAGTTGTACACATACAGTATATAACAAAGGTTGCAGAGCACACGTGCTTTTTTCATATACCCACAAATGCAATTTTTGGCATTGCTTTATTCCTCCTGCCACTGGTTGTGTTAGTACGCCTGCAGTCCCAGAACAGTGCAAACCTATTTATCAGGCTACTTTGTATCAGGCTGCTAATCAACCTGATAACCTGCAGCTGTGCCTGCTGCCTGACTAGAGCCACCATTTACTTTTTGCACAGCCCTTTGTTACATGCTCTCATATTTCTCCTTCTCAAGATTACAAAGTCCTTGAACAATGTGAAGACTTAATACACTATCCAAGTGGAGATCTGCAGATTAAAGTGGCAGAGCAGAGCTTTGTTTTAAAGTTGTTAACCCTTTGAAGCTACTTTAACAGTAACAGTTACACCAAATAACATCATGCTACTTTGATATATGCAGAGCCTAAATGTTAGCCAAACAACAAAATATTGACACTCTTTGAGGTCTGAAAAATTATTTTCTAGTAAAATATTCTACATCACCCTTTTACTTTTTTTTTTTTTTTACAAGAGAGCACTTGTTGTATTCATTTAATTTAATCACCTTTTCCTTATTATTTCAGCAGCTCATACATTTAACTTTTTTGTTGTTTTAAGAGAAACAATAGCCAAAAAGAATTTAGTGCTCCTAAAACTAACAAGAACAGTAAATTATTTTTTAAATGCCACATGTTTCTACTTGATGAAAGTTTAGTTTAAAAAAAGCATTTCTTGTCAATCTCAGTTAATACAATTTTATTTGTTGAAAAAAATGTTATAAAATTGTCATTTATAAATATTATCATTGAAAGATGTCAAAGAATTAAAAAACATGCAATTGTTTTTGTAATAATAAATTATAGGCCTACGTGGAATTAATCCATTCCTTAATTTCTTAATTTGTTCAAACATTCATTCTTTTTTCTTCTTCTTCTTCTTCGTGTGATGGACTGGCGACCTGTCCAGGGTGTCCCCTGCCTCTCGCCCCTTGACTGCTGGAGATAGGCACCGGCTCCCCCGCGACCCTCTGTGGCGGATTAAGCGGTTTCAGAAGATGGATGGATGGATCTTCTTCTTCGAAGGTTGGGTCACTGATGGAAAAAGTAAAAAAAAAAAACAGACAACTTTTTCCCCAGCAGCAATCTCCTGCTTCTCTTGGAAGATGTCTAAGTTTTCCTTGGACAACAAGCATCTGTTTCAGGGTCTCTTTTCAATAAACTGTGCCCAAAAAACATCTATAAAATTAGGAAACAAAGAGACATCATAATCAAATTCCCAAACCACAGTAGCAGACTCCTCTGGATGTGAAGGATTAGCAGCTCTATGCTTCTTCTTGATGACCAAACTCCTCACATACCTCTAAGGCTGAACTCAGCTGAAAACATGTATTTCATCCACTTGTACTTTCAGCTCATTATCTATATCTATAGGTGAGGGTTGGAACATATATCCACCAGTTAATTCAAAGCTCTTTTGTTAAGCAGTACCCTTGTTACTGAAGTCCTACTAAAGTCATGGATTCTCTTGGTCAACTTGCTACAGCTCCTACTCATGTCAGTTATCTGATTTGTTTTTCCTTCTTCCGTCTCAGGATTATTGCTAAGCTGAGTTCCATTGAGTCATGTCCTGAACTGGAAATTGTGGTCTGGACTACTGCAACTCTCTCTTCACCTGCCTTAACAATGCTTCCTTAGATCAGTTACAGGTGGTTTAGAATGCTTCTGACTAAGTCCTCCAGAAGTCACCCTGATACTCTTCCAGCTTCACTGGCTGCCCGTAAATTCAAGAGTTCATTTCCAGATCCTGGTTCTGGTTTATTAGACCCTACATAGACAAGCACTATATTCCATCAGTGACCTTTTACATCCTTCCATCCCCAGCAGGTCCCTGAGGTCCAGTGATCAGAGCTTACTGTTTGTGCAGTGTACCAGGCTAAAGACCAACGCAGACTTCACACTGGATGTGGATGCAGTTGTGGTGCGGTGACCGCTTGTTGTGGAAAGTTAACTTTGCTCGACAACCGCACCACAAACGTACCGGTGACGGTGTGCAGGCTCTGATTGGATTTAATGTTTTTCGTCTTTGTGGAGGCTGCACCGCAACAGCATCCGGTGTGAAGTAAGAAGACAGAGCATCTGCTACTGTGGCCCCAGACTCTGGACCTCTGTCCCCCTGGGCCTGGGACCAGTGACTCAGTGGTCTCTTTTAAAAAACAGCTCAGAACTCATCTTTTACATGAACTCCTGTAGATAAGTTACTGACCTTGTAGTCTCCTTTTCTGCTTATTATAAACTCTCTGTGCACCTTGTGATTTATATCTTGAGAAATTCTACAACTTCTTCTTTTTCTTACTCCAGACAAAGCCCTAGTCCACCAGTCCACCGTTTACTCCATCCTGCCATCACTAGGTAACAAGACAGAAATACTCAAACTCCTCTTGAGACATGCACTCAACCCAGGGGGAGCAATCCATTTAATTCCAGTCAAGAAGCGTAAACTCAGACTTTGAGAAACTGATTTTGAAAAATCTATACTCTATACATGTACTGTGAGTGAGGTTGTTTGTGTAAATACAATGTATCAATTTCTAACAAACTACTTTTAAATTTGATAGGCTCTTAAAAATAATTGAAAAGATGGTGATGAGTACAACTATAATCAAGTTTAATTTAATTTGTTGATTAAAGAAAAATCACAAAACAAATTGATAGGCTCAGACACAATTAACCCTGCTCTGCACATACAACTCACTTTATTACTGAGGAGTTGAGGTTGTTAAATTAATCTCTGTAGCTGTAGCCTGGAAGCAAAAGTCACCAGGGAAAGGACAATTAGGCTATTAGTTTTGTTGCTGCACAAGTGCAGCTTGGTGTGTCTAGTGTTGCATGAGTGCTGGTTCAAAAAACATCCAAAAAGAACATCATTGTCTCATTCAATATTGATAAGAACCTTCACATTTCTGAAGATGTGTTTTCTTTTCCTTTTGTCAGGCTGCATGTGTTGCTTAGTTTGCTTCTTCAATGTACTGAAAGAGATTTTCATGTAGCAGGATATCAATTGATATTCAAGAAGGCCTTTTATGTGCATGCACATCCATCATTGTCCACATTTTGTTGAAGTCCCTATAGATTCATTGTCCTTGCAAGCATGCTTGGGTGCAACCTACAACAATAAAGCAATCATCAATTCTGCATTAGCATTCAATGATAAGGAATATTTTTGAGTGGCTGCCTTCAGCACTTTGTGTGACATCTGCTGCTGTACACAGGAGTGGAAGCACAAACAACTGCAATATTTAATTGCTGATGAACATGAGGCAAATAATTCTAATGGGATCAAATAAAAGCAAAATGAAGTTTGCTACTGTTAACAAGAAATATTCATCCAAGACAACTAAAATTAATCTAACACCCCCACTAGCTCATTTGTTATCTAAAGCAAAGAATAAAACATAAAGAAAAGGATTTGTGACACGGTTAGAACAATGAAAATTTCATAAACGCATATGATAACGCTTTCAAACAACTATGTCATACTGCAATAACAAAAACCACAATGTGTGTTTAATGCCTTCTAGATTAAGTTCACACAGAAATGTGCAACCAACTCTTTATTATAATCGATTTGTGCTGAGGTTTTTTTATTTGGGAGACGGGAAATAACTTTGTGTTCTGTGCTGAATTATTGACTTTCAGCTAAAATGCAGAGGAGAGGTTTTGAAAAGTCTTTACCAGTTTCACTGTAAGCAGTTTCAGTCATTTTGCTGGCACAGGTGCATAAATAGTTAAACAGTTTAGCATAACAATCCTCTACACAGAGAGAAACAATTCTCTAAGGATCTGGATGAAATATTTAACAATCAGGAAAAACATCCATCTCGATTTAATGTAAAACAGTAAAACAGTTATGGTTTCTAATTTAATTAAAGAACTTATTATAATAATAATAGCTGGAAATCTATATAAATATTTAGAGAGTAGTCGTATCTCCTTTTGAATGGTATAGAAGGTCATTTATTTTCAGCAGCTAAGAATGAAGCTAATTTCCTCTTCTTGTCAAAGAAACATCTTTATTTATTACCCAAGCCATGTGTGTCTGTGAGGAATTGATATTGGAGTTATTCCATGTCAAAACTGAGCTAAATACCTCAGGTTAGGTCATTAAAGGAGGACATTGCTTCCTTACAGAGACCAGGGCTCAAAAACTGATGCCAATATTGATTTAAAAAATGTCTTGAACATTGTTTGTTTAATTGTGTGATGTGAAAAACTCTGATGCACACATGTGAAAACCTCTCATACACACATATGAAAAAACAATGAGGCAAAAACTAAAAAATGTTTTCATATATGTGTAAAAGTTTTTTCATATGTGTGTATGTGTTGCCATTAAAATTCTATAAATTAAAACTAGATCTTATGTAAATGAGTATTTTATTTTAATGTCTGGACTTTACAGTGACCTTTAGCTGAGCGACTACCAGCCTATTGTAGGAACATCAGGACAAGCATTCAATATCTCTCTTCACATTTGGCTCAAATGGACATGAAATGGAGTCATTTGGTTTTGTTGGTTACTAAAGGACATGCCTGTCTCCTGGAGATGGCTTGAGGGGATTTTTCTGTCTCCCATTTGGCATATAATGATAACAAGTAGGTTCAATCTTACCACAACTATAAAAGAGCACACTGGAAGGGAAGCTGTAATGAGAAGTCTGACAGATCGTGTAATCCATCCTGGTTGTCCAAACAAAAAAGGTTAATAGCTTAAATGTTTGGAGCTTTTAACAGGAGAAAAAAACTGAGCTGCCACAAACTGTCTGAGGCAGCCGGTAGTTTAACGTCATTTCCTGACTGAAGATCGGGATGGGATTGCATCAGTTGAACTTATTGTTCAGTTGAACTTATTGTAGGTCAAGACATTAGCACATGTTCAGAGCCAGAGCTGGGTCATGATGTCACGAGACCCTACCAGCAGGTGCTGCAAATCTCAACTGATTTTTATGTGCAGAGCAATTATTGTGTCAAATCAGAGGAATCAATGATCTGTGAGATTTGTTCTGTTTGTTCTCCATCACTGAGTCTGCACAAAAGCTGCTGTACAGAGGAATGCTTTAGTTGTCAGAAAGGACTTTTTTATACAGATAGTGAAAGAGATTTGATTATGGAAAAAGAAATTATCTAGCAAAGTGTTGGCCTTTTTTTTAAGTCTTTGCAAATTTTTTGCACACTCTAAAAGAGATGTATGGTTCTTACTGATTTTGAATGTCCACGTGATCTAAAATGATGACCCTTTTTATGTTTTGGTATGTTTTCTTTTCTTTTCTTCAGAAATTTGACTTTTTTGTCAGACTCAAAGTTTAGCCTCACATTCATCAAACCTTGAGGCATGAAACCACTTTGATCCCCTTTAGCATTACAATGATGTCTGTTTGCAGAATGAGGAAGACATTTTTTTAATCCAATATAAAAATAAAAGTAGTGAGTGAGTGTATTTCAGCCATCTAAAACAAAATCAAAACAAATGCTCTATTTTGCACTTTAACATAATGTCCCTTTTTGTATCAGATGTGTTTTTACAAACATGTTTGTGGATATTTTTTACTGGATATGTTGACAAGCTGTGTTGAAACATGCACAGGAGTCTGTGGCAACATTATCTGGGTAAACCACAAGTTGCAAACTGGTATATTTAAAGCATACTCAGTCCACGGTACTACAAGATACAAAAAGTGGCATAAAAAATCCATAACTTAGTGATAAATTCCAAAATCAAATGGGCACTTTTCTGAACAGTGGTTAGATTTTCTTCTTGTCTTTTTAACAATTGTTGTGACAAGTGCAGGTAAGATACTAACTTCAGAAAACTTCTCCTTGAATTGTTTTATTTAATTATTTTTTTCTTAATTTCCAGTTGTTTTAGTTAATAATAGTAATGGATTAGATTTGTATACAGCTTGTCATGCTCCCAAAGTGCTTTACAGAGAATCCATTATTCATGCACTCACTCACACTCTGGTGGTAGTAAACTACATCAGCAGCCACCGCTGCCCTGGGGCAGTCTGACAGAAGTCAGGTGGCTATTTTGCACTATTGACCCCTCTGACCACCAACATTTTCATACAGGGAAGGTGAAACGTCTTGTCCAAGGAGAAAATGACCTGGCTGATGTAGCGTTTTGAAATAACTATTAGTTATCTTAACTACACCCTCTTCAGATAAACATTAGAACTTATTTCTGGTTTATAATGAACAGTGATACACTGTCATTTAACCCTGATAATAGCTAATATTTATTGAAGGTATCTAGGTTCCTTGAAAGAGTACAGTGAATTGAAATACCTTATTAATAATGTGAAGCTCAGACCATAAAGATTGAACAACCATTTAATTTGAAAAACCTAAGAACACAGACAGATAAGACAGTTTGAAAGTTTGATGTAAACACAATTAATATTCTTAAACATGTTGAGGATGTTAAAGATAGGTTAATTGTGAGTTTTAACGGACCGTAGCATATGTTTTAATGACTAGGGAAGTTAGTTAATTTAGTTAACCTAGTTGGGACTTTAAGAGTCAATTTAGGGCTATTTTGAGTTTGGAATGGGATTTAGTTTTGGCTTAATTTAGTTTGGAAGAATTAAGCTTTATCAAAGCAAAGCCTCTCGACCAGAAAGGGGTTTCTTACCGAGTTGCAGCGGTCTCGTGGGTCCAGCAGGGTGAGGGGCCTCTGGCAGAGGTGGAGCAGGTCCCCGGATGAAGGCCCAGTTCCCAGAGGAGGCAGTTTAGCTGGTTCACCTGGGAATCGTCTGATGGCCCTGAGATCCGTGTGACAGCAAGGGAGGTCACCCTCGGCATGGTGAAGTCATTCCTGATCAGTTCCCGTAGTGAGGGAGAAACTGAGAGGCCTTGTTCAAAGCTGATGAAGATTCAGCTAAGACTAAGGATAGCAGCTCAGGCTGCATTCATATTCAGCATAGACTAGACAAGACTAATTCGTACCGGAACTGAATATTAGTTTTGAGAAGAGTTATCTTAAATTCAACCAATCAGAAGATATTAAGTGTACTAATCAAAACTGAGTTAGTGGAGTTGTGGGTGGCTCTGATTGGGTATAGGAACTGTGAGGGAGTTTACCAACTCACATATGATTCCCGCCCGTTAAACACTCACATTATAATGGTAGAAATGCATGACATAGCAGCAGGGGGGCCGCCAGAGATTTTGGGCCCCTAGAAAAAATATCAAGTTGGGCCCCCTGGCGGCTCATCCATAGGGGGTGCTGGGGCTCTGCCCTCCCAGATGTGAATGGAGAAAAAAATATATATAATATAAATACTTAATATCAGTGTTTCAGTTTTGCTTAATTATGTATGTCTACATGGATACATATTCTTACTTATTTACACATCATTTTCACCAGCTGTCTCTCATCAAACAGTGATTTTCCTTCAACAGAATCAGCAATATCACTTCTGAGTGCTGGAAAAAGCAGGAAATGCACATGCTGGAAGGTGCTGAATCTCCTTTTCCCTATTACTCCCTTAAATGTGTTTATTTATCCTCAATTTTTTATGTGATTATAATATTCAAAATTAGATATCTAATTAAATTTCCATGTTGTGTCAAAGCTTTACATAACTACCTTTTCAGCTGTATTTCCTGTTGAAATCAAGTATTTTCTGTATAACTGACAAAAAATAAGGATTCAATGCTCACAAGGTGACTTCTTTATTAAGTCTAAATGGCTTCATCCTAGAAACAAAATTAACAATCACATTTAAAACAGGAGTCAGTTAGGCTACATCAAATTTTAAAGTTGAACAACTTTGCATGAACTGTCACGAACCGTGGTGAGGTGGACCCGATGGCGCAGAGAAGCAGGAGGCAGGAGACGGAGGTAAAATCCAAAAGGTTTATTAAATAACTAAAACTAACTGACGAGACTTGACAAAACGCTAAACTATGAAAAAACAGACTAAGACATTGACCATGACTAGACTGAACAGAAAAGATGAACCCAGGACGAGACAAGAAACAGAAGGGACTAAATACTGTGGGGAGCAAATCAATGAAACACGAAACACCTGATGACAATTAACACATGAGGGAGGGGCGAGAACAGGAACAAGGAACAAACATGAACCCACAAGACAAGACAGACAGGGGAATCATGACATGAACACATTTATAAGACTCTAGAAACCCATTTTTCTCAACAACACAAAAACAAACAAAAAAAAAAAATCAGCCTTAACAAAGTTTATAATCAACAATGATATAATCAAGTTATTCCTGAGTGACATATCTTTTTCTTGATTTGTTCAAAGCTGTCACCATTATTTTTGCAGCAGTATAAATAGCCTGGCTATTTTACAGTTACTACTGGTCCTGGGCCTTGCTTAGTCTGATCCACCAAGAGCCCAGCGGCGAGCCTTCGTTCTAGCAAAGTCATCTATCAAGTCTTTGAAGTCCAGCTTTCTAGCCAACTGACTTTCAATGGATAACATGGCGAGACTGCAAAGTCTGTTCTGGGACATTGTGGACCTCAAATAGTTTTTTACAAGTTTTAGCTTACTGAAAGCTCTCTCACCTCCAGAAACGGTCACAGGCAATGTGCAAAATATTCGCAAAGCAATGCACACCTCTCCAAATATGAGCTGCAGTTGCATTCCATGAACTGCATTCAGGAGACCAAGAGGGGACATGTTAGGAGGGAAAGTGGCAGCATACACCTTGTTCAAGTGTCTAACTTCATTTTCAAACTCAGATGTGAGATCTCTGGAATACTTCTTGATAAGTGGTTGACAAACAGCAGAGACTTTATCTTCACTTATCTGCCCAACTTTCAAAACAGCATAGAACTCTTCAGCTATTTCTGCTGTGGTGTGGAACCTAGTGTCAAGATCACTTATGATATTGTCCATAGCTGTAAAAAACACTCTGTTCCGAAACACTGTTGCTGCACTTTCCTGAGCTGTCTCTGTTTGAGCTCTCTCATCGTGGAATCTCTTCCTTTTCCTCTGGCGGCTGTGTTCACTGTTAAACTGAAGTGGGACATCCATTTGTGTAGCAACCAGTGTTGCCTCAGACAGGAGTGAGTCCCATCCATCTCTAAGAGCCTGCATCTCTTGTTTTAAGGCTGCGATATTGGCTACCTCTGCTTCAAGTGATATTTTTCCTGACTGGAGAATCACATTTCTGTCATCAATGCATTGCAGAACTTTAAGCCAGACAGTGAGGAGAACAATAGCATTGAATGACATAAAGTAGTTTTTTAGACCAACGGCTTCTGATTTGGCTTCACTGGTAAGACTGCATGTCATGAGTATATTATCAAGGGCCTCAATGACTGAGGGTAGGTGTTGTGCTACAGGTTTAACAGCATCTATCCTTGCACTCCAGCGGGTATCAGAAAGGCGATGCAATGAGCAACCTGTTTTCTCTTTGAAGATGGCCCATCGCTCTGGGCTGGCACTAACAAATGTGTAAAGGCAGTTGATGCAGCCAAAAAATGTTGCAACATCTAGGCTTGACTCTGCAGCATGCACACCTACAAGGTTTAGGGTGTGGGTGGCACAGGGTGAAAAT
>SSNR01000046.1:99471-168049 GCA_006937965.1 Callopanchax toddi | reverse complement strand
AAGCTGACTTTGGGTCTCTCCATCATCTGAGCTGTGACTGTCCCACTCTCTCCCTTCTTCCGTTACTTCCACTCTTTGTCCTGACCAAACCTGACATTGGAAGGGTCCAGGCTCTGTACATAAAGCAAATGATATATGTGTTACAATATAGGCTACCGTTTGTGATAAAATCATCATCAAAGTTACAAGTCTTTAAAATTAATGCACAACATGGAATATACAGCACAGACTGTTGCAGGATATCAGCTGTTGTTTTCCATCATCAACACTAGATTTTATATTTTATTGTGTTCAGTGTTACCATATTAAATTTATTTATTACAATTATTAAGAGATTTTGTTTCATTTTTGCTCTCTAATGAATTATATGAATTATTATTCGCTTCACAGTAAAAGTAATCTCACAGTAATTTCTGTAACATTAACAGACTAAATAAAAAAGCTTCAACCTGCCCAGCATCCAAATCAGTCTACTATTGTTACTGATTAATAATATAATTATATTAATTTCTCTCTCTATATATAATCAATCTATAATTTCCATATACCGGTAATTATCATTATGTGGAAAAACAATGTGTTTATCACCAAAAATAGCCTTTTATATTCCTTTGTAATAGTACTGACAGAGAAGAGATAAAAAGTGATTCCCTTTTTCAATTCAAATTTCAAATGAATTTGTCAAAATAAAGTAGAGAACGCTTCATTAAGTCAAAAATATTGTTTGTTTAATGTCTTAAATTAGAAAATATACTGCGTAATATAGAATTTGTGATTTTGAACTTTTTTTTTTTTTTTCAAGTTTGAAATATTTTTGGGCCCCCAGACAGCCGTAGGCCCTTAGAATCTTCCTAACCTTCCCCCCCTTTACGGCGCCCCTGCATAGCAGAGAAGCATATTATAACACTTTGAGTGAGAGTGTGTGGGTGACCCTGAACAGGAACACTACCTAAGAATGTTCTGTAAACAAGAGATTACAGTTGGAACACCAGTCATTTGGTGTTAAAGAAGAGACTTCTTTACAGAGAGTGTCTAATTAGACCAGTTAGTGTCCAGTTAAGGTCATCTGGGAGATGGACACCTGAAAGTGGACAGTAGGACACCTGTAGGGATCTTGATTCAGGTTAAAACATAATCCAAGAGTGATTGTATTCCAAGTTATTGGGAAAAAGATGGATTATTGTTGTGATGGTCAACAGAGGTCAAAGGTCAGAGGATGTAGCCTATTTGGTGAGGCTACACTGACAACCGGTTGCCACCTGTGTCAATTTTCACTGAAATCTCTCACCTCTCTAGTTTTCTGCCCTTTACACACCTGCTTTTCATTTAATTTAGCCCAGTTACTGTCTCTCAGTAATCACCATCCCAACTGTATTTTTAATTCTCATTGTCAGTTCCTCTTGTTGCTTGCTGTTGTCCATCTCCCTACTTTTTGTGCTCCTGTAAAGTTTTTGTATTTGCTGCCACATCAGTCATTATTTTCATCAGTATTTTTTTTACTTTAGTTCAATTCTTTCCTTCCATCAACTGCAATTGTTTTTAACTCCTCATGTCAGTTTGCTTCTTCTGGATGACTTTTATCACATAAATCATTTTGTTGTGTGCGTGTGTGTGTGTTTAAATTCTACTTAACAACTGAGTAAGAGAAAAACTGAGAAAATATTGATCTCACATGGGACCTAAATGATGTGAATTTCCATATTATCATCCAGCCATTTGATAAGAAGGTTTGTCATTCATAATTTTCATTTAATGTTTAATCCTCTCACACCCAGGTTTTCAGAGATTTGATAGAGATCCTTATAGCTTTGGAAAAATATGCAGTAGTTTTATTATAGGGAATAAAAGTACTTTGTGCATGTATAACACCAGTGTGGTTGTGTTTTATCTTATTTTCTACTCGCTTCAAAAAGCTGCAATATAGTTGTTTTTTATTCAAATGTTTAATATAATAGCATAGGACAACTAAAATGAAGATATAAAGGCAAATCTCCAAACAGAATCACCACCACACTGGCAAACAAATAAAGCTTTATTCAGTAATCAGTCATATGGAAGCTATACATTTTTATTAAAGTAGATTCATTCTTCACAGAGTTACATGTTCAAGCAAGGCAGAAATGTTTGTGCATGCTATGACTGAAGGCTATTTACAAAATGAAAAATCTGTTCCACCCCCTGTATGTAATATTGCTCCCTTCTGTTTGATAGTGTTGTGGCTAATAGGATTATGCAAGAAGAGGCGGCATGTGATGGAGAGGAGGGGAGAGTTTCGTGATTTACAAGCCTGACAAGAACAATTAGGATAGCATGCTCAGTCGGCTATTACTCAGTTCACACAAAAGGAAAATACTGCCTTTAATTTACACCAGTCCAGTCATGGGAGGAGGATTTGGAAGTGTAGCAGAAAAGAGACATTTTGTTTCCAACTGGAAGCTTAGTAAAAGCTAAAAGAGCTTCTGCATTCAATTGTGCATGATTGCATCAAGCATTTTGGCACAGTTAAAAAAAATGTTTCTTGTGTTTTATCTGGATTATAGTTTTGCTACATTTGCATATTGCTGCATTTTGCAAACATTTGATGACTAATATTATTGTGTTATTATTTATTATAATGTGCATTCAATTAAAAGTGGAGATGGCAATGTGGAAGATGCAATTAA
Organism: Callopanchax toddi; assembly: GCA_006937965.1. NCBI lineage: Eukaryota > Metazoa > Chordata > Actinopteri > Cyprinodontiformes > Nothobranchiidae > Callopanchax > Callopanchax toddi. Next base: position 165,386 of record SSNR01000046.1, on the reverse strand, counting down.
ATATATATATACTGTATATTTGTATATAACAAAACATTTTATTTATGTGAATTAAATGAGTGTCTTTTGAATAAAAACAATAGGTTCAAAAGTACAGACTTAAATATAAAAGAAAACATTAGCAGATATTTATGCTTTGACTACAGAGCTCCTTTGAGATGATCCAGTATCCACATCCACTATCGTTCTTGTTATCTGAGCTTTTCAGCCACTTTTCTGTGAGCGTGTGCAGGTAGATGAAAGTCTACAAACAGGACAGCACAGAGAGAGGCAATTAGAGCAGCTGCAGCATTTCTGGGCTAGCCTGATGGGTCACGTGCAAATGCAGCAGCGAGGGAATTCCAGCAGCACTCACCCTCACATCTGCTGAATAAATGGAGAGGTCTCTCCAAAAGGCAGAATTTATTTTTTTGACAGCTGATCAGAGTGGATGAGTAAGATGTATGTACTGTAGTGTCTGTGCGGCTGCTCGTTTGACAGCTCGTCAGAGGAGAAGCATACTGATCACTGTGACAACCTGTGTTGACTAAGAGCTGATCAGCAGGCTGTGTACACATTTATTTTAATCTTACAGGACCTCAAGGAGATGGAGGTCTGAGCAGAACTGGTTTTTGTTTAATCTCACTCCCACCTGCTCCTGCAGGATTTTTAGACTATTATTACCTGTTCTTGCAGAAGCACCATCCCACCCCTCTTTGTTCCCTCCAAGATTTTGATCACTGCAGCTCTCAACAGCTTTCTCTTGAAAAATCTGTCTCCTTCATCCAACAGAGAAGATAAGAAGCCTTTATAGATTTATTCTAATCTTCGAAAATTATATTTAAATTACTCCCATGTTTGACAAGTCACCTTTAAAAAAGGTGAACAGAAATGAGCTTTACTGATAACAAAGTGGATAAAAAGGCCTATATATTAGGGGGAAGCATCTTGTCGTCATATTAGGTTGCCAAGCAACGCCCAAAGGGTCTAAGAAGTCGTTGTGCCCAGTTAAGAGATGGTTCAGCTTGGAGCAATCATTAAACAAATATGTTAATTTGTGAGCTTTAAGGTGATTGCTTTATCGTGTTGTTAAATGTTGCTTGCACAGTTAATTTTCTGCCATTTCATGCTGTCTCCAGAAGAACATGAGGTTATCCATTGCTACAACAAAGGTGCCATGAAGTTGTTTTTTTTAAGGAAGGTAATATATTTTGTTCACAGAAATATTGCTAAGACCTTTTTTTTCTGAAGCAACTTGATTTGAATTGCATCTTGTTTGACATACAGACAGATGTTGTTTATCTGTATAAAGGATTACAGCCACTACAACTGTGGCCATCTCTTTTTCTCCCTTTTTAAATGTTTTGTGTTGTGAGATTTATTTTCACTTTTTGCTTTCAAATGAGTCAGTGTACTCTCTCAGATCTGCTATGTAAATGGGTAAAGGTAATCATAGCTTAGGACCAATTTTCCTTGATGGGTGAGATGGATCAGTTAACAGCTATTTTTATGTTTTAAAATCACAACCCATACCTGCCTCCTGCTGTGATTACTCTACTATGCAGACAGGAGCCAGGGCCATAGCTTGTGTCTCCACCCTTTTGTTAAACACAGCTATTTCTGTCCCTTTTCATTCAAACAAGCACGTGGAACATTATAAATGTCAGCCTGGAGAGTGTGTTCTATTATGTCTTTATTCAGACTACACCCCTCCCCTCTTTGATGACCAGCTTTTCACTCTGATTGTGGTACTTATACCTGCTGCACAAATCAGCACTGCACATCTTTCCTCACAGGGGTCCTAGGACACTGCATGTTGAACAACAGGCAATTAAATGCTATGCATTTTGTTTAGGTGGAGAGGTTACATAGCTATACTGTTCATTTAGCTTTCTGCATAGCATTCCAACCTGGTGCTGAGGTCTGATTGTCTCACCTGCTGTGGAGGTGAGAGCTGATTATTGTTTTGTGATCACCTTGTGTCACATGCTGTGGTCTACCTTAAAGTGATATTCGACACAGATGGCTATGTCTGTAAATACAAATACTGACTATAGGCTAAACATGGTAAGTTTTTTGATGATAATATCTGTGCAGCTCGTGCCTTTGTGTTATTTTTCTTCATCTTTGAGGTTTGTAAAACAATGTGCAGATACATGTTTATGGACGTTGGTGTCATGTCTATGTGCCTTTCAGTGAAGGCTTACAGCTGTGCTTTCTCAGTCTAAAATAGTACCTGTAATTCTTTTGTGTTACTCATTTATTTTCACTTGCAGTTGATATGATTATTGAGATCAGTATGACTACTAAACATGTTTTAAGGACTTTTTTTCTCACAATGCTAGTTGTTACCATTCACTTACATTGTTTTGTGCTAAGCTAAAGGAGTACTGCTGGATCAGGATAACGGCTGGGCTGGTTACAAATAGTTTTTTGCCAACTTATTAAACTATGGGGAATATGGCAACAGACCAAAAAAATCACTTTTGGGTGGAGTATCCTATTAAGAATGAATTTGACTAGTGATGAGATTTATAGCTCTATCTTGTTCACTAAACAGCTTCTTGTGTCTCATGTAAAGAGTTGAGTCTTTTGGCTCCCAAACTGCTTCTCAATTAATTCGACTGATGTGTCATTTGTGAATTAACCAAGTCTTTTTTACCCTCGGGATTATACCATCTGTTCATAAAAGAAGAGTCTGTTAGTTCAGTAGGACACTCTGTTGGGTTACTACCATAGTCATAAAATTTGAATATGATCTAAACCCAGGAACAGAGCCAGAAAGATGAAGACAGAACAAACGACCATCCGTCCTAGTGGTAATCTTTATTCTTCTGAAATGTTTAGCTGTAATTAGTTATTGGATGCTTAAAAAACACCATGATTGTGTGTGAGAGAGAAGGTGAGACTGTCAACTCCACATCCCAAGTGCACAGACGCTGGCTTCAAAAACGCAACATGGCAGGGTCTGCAAACAGGATTTAATGACTTCATTTTTCAGCAAGTGAGGAAGGCCAAAATGCTTGGTCTAGTTATTTATACAGTACTAGTCAAAGGTTTGGACACAGCTACTCATGCAAAATTACTCCTATTGTGTATACATTAAAAAAAATCAATGATTCTCATGCATTCTTTTTTACATGCTAGAACATAAAGCTGTCTTGTTTGTGCATGATGCACAGCTAAATTTCTCATCAGGGACTTCCGGCCTAGCAGTCCTCTTGGTTTTACTTCAAATTCAATAATTTGTTCTTCATTATCAAAACCCCTCCACCCTCTTCCCCCATCCCCACAAGTCCATGAACCAATGGAGGACTCACATCCTTGAAAAACAATTGATCCAGTTTGACACCTAAGATGTTGCAATTGTAAAAATTACAGTCTGCCTGCTATTTGAATCTAGGACTTTGGGCAGAGAAGTCATCATTGCTGAATTAGCCTACAACACTTAACAGCTGGCATCTCTGTACCACTAACAAGCTAAAGCTTGCTTCTCTCAGATCTTTGTTGTGCCTGTACTATGATTAAGCTCACCTGAGCACACTTTAAGCCAGAATGTGATCTATGTTAGGGCTTTTCCAAACTGACTTTCATTATGTAATAAAACCTTAAAGCTTTGAACAGTCTGCTCCCTCCCTCTTGTGCAATTTATGCTCTGACACACAACATCTCATGCTAGGAAAATGTCATTTAATTAAAAACACACAGTTTATATACATGGGGCAGAGGAAACAGTCAGAGGCAGGGAAACACACAGCTTTTATGTTTACATAATTGGAAACCTCCTGCTTCTGGTGCCAAAATACCCAATTTACTAGTGACCTGTGTCACACAGCTACAATAAGCTCACCCAATTAATGTCAGATCTTTAGCTCAGCCCATAGCCTGTACTTTAAATTTACTTTGCCAGAAATACTCTCATTTGGATTCGAGATTGTGACTTCAATCAACGTCATGGTACCTACTTTAAGAACATTTTGGCAAGTTAGCTGAAAGAAATAAAATGGTTATATCTGTATGTCACCTTTTTTTGTCTGAAATATTAAGTAGTCCAAACTGAACCTTTCTCTCAGTGTAAAGAATTCTGTGCAATATATGAAAAAAAAAACATCCGACAAGCAGTATGTGTCCGGCATCAGCAGTGGGTGTTTCAGAGCATAGTGTGTAAACCCAGTGATGAGTAAGCACTTCCACTATTGCTCCTGACACATCTGACAGCTTCCCTTCAGTAATACAAAGCTGCAGCTTCATCTCAAGGGTGTATGAATAGAGACAGATTATTTGGGGAGCGATTCAAATCTGTCGTTATAAAGTCTTCAATGCAGTATGCTACAATTGGATGGGGATGACTTGATCAGTGTTTCTTCATGACAAACTATTTCCTCAAATACAGCTGTTTGTGTGCTATTTACAAGCAAACATTACAGCATGCTCATGAGCAGATGAAATCTGAAGAATACATGGAAATGGAGGATTGAGGAAGAAAAAAGCACATTTAGGAAAACTCGCATGTGAGTTAGATAGGTAATAGGAGAGTGTGTTCAGGCCCAGAACAGCTGATGTATTCATGGATCTCCGTGATTTGAATGTCTATTCTCTGACTGCTGGTCCCAATAGCAAGGTTTACTGTTCCATGTAATTTGTGTTTGGAGATCTGTGTATGCATGTGAATCAAATAGTACATACGATTGGATACATGGATATTGATTAGTGCATGTGTCTGAAAGAAGTAAAGTTAAGACCTCCAAAATCATACTAACCAAAGCTGAATCCCATTGCATCATTTTACCCAATTCCAAGATTTTAAGTGTTTTTTCTTCCCTTAATTTGAAGTCATGGGGTTGTAGGGTTATATTGGTATAAAGTTGTATATATTGAATATTATTATAATTATTCTTAATAATTAATAATAATAGTCAAAACCTCGTAATTAGGGCACCACCCAGCGTTTTCTTTGGAAGGTAAGCTGAGACAACCTTGAATATGATCCTATTTGTATTTTATTGTTATTTGTCATTTATCAGTCTGAATCTGAAAGTAGTAAGCTCGTTACCCATTTTCGATATGAAAAACACAAAAATTACTGGAAGCCCATTTATGATTATATATGGATAAATTTATTTACAGAAACCTCAAAATGAACATGTTATAACAGCAACACAGCAAAGTTAGGAATTTGACTTTGTAACCAGTTCAATTTATTAACAAGATGAATTATTGAGGTTAAATAAATATTAATGACTAATGTTTCAGAGTGAGAAATGGTTTACTAATGAAATTAAGCTAATTTATTGGCCTATGAAGGGAAGTTGAAGATTAAAGGATTTTCAGGAGGATGGGTGAGAGAAGAGAGTTAGGTTCAGCTTGCTTTATCAGATTGCATCACTCTTAATAGCCACAAATGCGTTCATCACAGACCTTTTTGAGGGTTCCTGTATGGATACACAAGTGCCGCAGTGGTTCGTTCCTTCCAACTCCTCCGTGGTTCTCTACCAGGTCGGAGTTGACTTGGTCACTGGATCAGGAGGTGTTCCTAGGTCACCACTCAAGTCTGGCAGGCAGCTGGAGAGGATGCAGGTTCCGGATTTGGGTAAGCATGGCTCGCTCTCTCTCATGGCAGGAGGATGTCTTCATGTTCAGTAGTTTAGCTTCAGATTAACGCTGTCTAACTTTTGGTTTCTAACGAAGGATAAAAGAAAAATAAACTTTAAAACGTCTAAACTTGGTTGAGAAGAATGTAACGTGAAAATAAAAGAAAAGCTTAACGCCGAAAGTTTCTAAGACTACAGGTTTGGAGTCTGTTCTTCCGGGGAGGCCTCATGTTGCAGCTCTGCATCCTGGCTCCCTGGTGGGGGGAGCAGGGCCAGCATGCAGGCGAGCTAGCGAGGTCATCAGGTCATCTGAGCAGAGAAGAGGCGAAGAGGCGGAGGCCAGAGCAAGCAAGAGAGGCTGAAGAAGAGGTGAGGCAAGAGCTAAGAAGAGCTAAAAAGAGCGAAGAAGAGCGAAGCGCTAGCAGTTAGCGCCTTCTGGTTTTAAAGGGGTAGAGGTGGAGTCTGGTTCAGCCAATGGTGTGGTTGACTCCACCTTCATCTGCATAAAGGGGAAGTACTTAGGAATGGCTTAAAGGGGATTAATTTTTGATGAGAGGAATAAAGTTTCTAATCAATAAACTAAACCTTTACCACTTTTCTCTCTGAAACGTGATGAGTTATTCAGAATCACCTTTTAGACTGCGTGCATCATGTTTATTCTAAGCATAGAAACACATTAAATCCCACATCAGATTAATCAGAGAAATCAGTTACTCTTAGCTTAAGAGTACATTAGACGAATAACATTTCTAGTTTCTTGACTAGATTAGATTTAAAAGAGATATTTTGGTATCATATTGATAAACAATATGAAAAGTCTTCAAGGAAAATTAACCAAAGAACTTTTACCTAAGTAAATCAAACAGGGAAAAATCAAACTTTATCTTGTAAACACATTTTAAAAGTAAACCTGTGGATATTAACCTTTCTTTATATCAATTTGGATCACATTGAAGTTTTATTTAATCTAGAACCTGTGAGGGTGAAGAGGTTAGCAGACATTTTTCTTAAGGAAAGGAGAGACAAAGGAATTCCTGGCTTTCCCCACTGGGTGAGAAAAGGTGGGGTGAGGGTCTTCTGGCTCCATCTCGTCTGGGTTATCGAAACTCCTTTGATCACCATCCTGAAAGTTTGTTATTTGAATAAGTATCACCAAGCTGTAAATTAGCATCAGCATTATCTTTACTGTCACAGAAAGATGAAAGGGGGTTCTTCGACACCAAGGCAGGAATTTATGACCTCCTGAGGGGGAATCTGTTTGAAAGAGGGTGTGAGCTGGTAGGGAAAAGAGTCAATTGTCACACAAACATAATCCATTTCTTGATCTGGACCATATAATTTTAGAAATAACGTCTATGTTCGTTACAGGGTGTAGGGGTTTAAATGCTTTCTTTGTTTGTAGAAGTAGAAAACCTTAACATCCCGTCCTCTTCCTATTTCATAAAAAGTAATGGGACACTCATTATTGCACAAAATGTTGGGGTCATAACATTTGATTCATCTTCAGACTAGATAAAACATGATTAGAAAAATATACTTTCATTCAAGATGATATAAAATAGTCTAAATTAGAGCAAATGTAATTTTATAAAATCTGTGTATCATATTTGAGCAAAAAATACAGTGCATGTTGGCAATCATGATCAAATCCACAAATGAATTTTGGATGGTCTAATGATACTAAACCAATTACAGTAATTGTTGTTCCAAAATACTAAAAGAGCAATGCCTTTGAAGGTGAAGTTCAAGAGAGATAATGAGTATGCTTGTTTTTCTGTTTCTTGGAACCACAGAGAAGTTGAAGATGTTCAAAATATATAAGCACTAAAGTTTGACATGATAAAATTGTATACATTTGAATTATATAAAAGCAAACATCAAAACAGACATAACAAAAACAAAGTTACAGTGTCATCAGCATAAAACAAGAAAAGCACTGAAAATGTATGAAGCTTGTTGATATAAAACAAGAAGAGGGGACTCATCTGGCACCAAGAATTATTCTTCAAATGTAAAATGTGTTATCTTCTGTCCTCATGCTTGTAACCTGCACACCTAGAATATACATAGACATTGATTCTATGAATAGGTGACCTGGTAATATAGTAGAATAGAAATAACCTTTATTGTCCCTCAGTAGGGAAATTCAGATGCACCAGCAGCAAAGTGATAGCAAGTCAAAGCATACAGATTCACAAAAAGGTAAAAAAATAAAAATAGGAATAAGAGAATGTAAAGTAACAGTATTTACATAATAATAATAATTGCAAAAAATAATAACAGTAATAGTAATATACTGTACAACCATTAAAACGCATACTCTGATTCTGATTCAAAGAAATTTGAACATGCATAGGATTATTGTTATTAAAGGACTGAGTAGGAAAAGAAGTGTTCCACATGTGCAAATATATTTGTGCATAAAAGAAACTGTGCAAATAACAGCAGGGATGTAAACCCTTATGCAGTTTGTTGGGAGAAGTGATGGTTAAAACAGCTGCTGGGAGGAAGGATCTACGATAACATTCCTTCCTGCATCTAGGATGCAGGAACCTGCACTGAAGGAGCTCCAGTTCTCCAACAGCATCATGGGATGGAAGACATTGCTCAACACGGATGTTATTTTTGCCAGAGTTCTTCTGTCCCCCACTGTCTGCACTGTCTCAGGGGGCATCCTAGGACAGAGCAGGCCCTCCTGATCAGTTTATCTAACTGATTCTTCTCAGCTGTAGATAAGCTGCTGCTCCAAGTAATTACACCATAAAAAATGGCTGGTGCCACCGCAGAGTCAAAAAAGGTGCAGGAGCACCCCCTGCAATCCAAAAGCTCGAGTAAAGTCTGCTGTAGGTGAACTGCAGTGGATTCAATAAAGACCTTACCAGGGGGCAAATATGGTTAAGAACCAACCTCTTGAGGGTATTCATAGATGCAAAGTCAGTGCCACCAAACTTTAGCTGCTGAGGTCTTTTGAATGTGTGGTCTTCGGCACTGGTACCACACAGGAGGCATTCTACAGTTGTGGTACTCTTCTCAGCTTCAGGCTAATGTTTAACATGTATCCTATGATGCCACACAGTTTGCAGAATTTCACAGCTGGTTCTCTGCGTACAAGGGGTTAAGCTGGAGATGAACCAGGTTGTGATCTGAGCCCCCCAGGGGAGGGAGAGGTGATGATCTATATGCCTCCTTGGTGTTGGCACATTGTAAATCCAGCATTTTATTGTCTCTGGTGCAGCAGGTTGGGTGATGTTGGGGAGAATGGAGGACAGATAGACATGATTAAAATTCCCAGAGATCAGAAGAAGGGCCTGAGGATGCTGTGTTTGGAGTTTGCTGGCAACAGGGTGAATGGCTTCACAGGCTGCCGCAGCATTAGTCAAGGGGGGGGGGGACATACACTGTTATTGTGATATGTGTAAACTCCTACGGTAGGTAATACAGCTTCATGCCAACAGCTAGCAGCTCAGTGTCCTTACTGCAGAGCATCTCTTTGACACTTAAATGCTCAGTTACACAAATTATCATTCACAGACACAGCCAGACCCCCTCCTGTCTAGCTTAGTTCTGTCAGCACTGAGTAAATGAAAACTGTCCATGAGTACGAAATTAACATGATTAGCCATAACTCACTCACCACAATCAAGCTGCTTTCTCAATACTGTAAACCCACTGATGCTGGGTAAGGGCTTAATAGGCTGAAATTTGAGTTACATTTGTGTATGAAGCAGTAGCGTAGCCAGAAATAGATTTTCGGCCGGGCCTAATAAAAAATGGGTGGGCCCAAAAATGTAATTGAAAATCAGTGTATTTGTAAATGTCACTTTTGTTTAATGTGTCTATACAGTGATTCCTCGTTTATTCTGGGAGTTACGTTCTAAAAATAACCCGCAATTGCGGTGAAATCCGCCAAGTATCAGTTTTATATTTTTACAATAATTCCACAAGTTTTAAGCCTGTAAAACCCCTCACTACACACTTTATACACTTCTCTCAGACAGGCATTAACATCTTCACACTGATCTCGTTTAAACACAACCTGATCATCAGAACGGCTGAATAAATAACTTCATTGATGTTTCTGATCGCGTCTGACGGACACCTGCTCGTTGCGGTAAAAAAAAAAACAGCTGATGCTGAGAAGTGATCTGAGAGCTGCTCTGTGTTTATCACTAGAGGTCTCAATTTCAGCCCGAGCCATCGGGTCGGGTCAAACACGTTAATTATTTCAGGTCGGACACAGAGAGAGAGAGAGAGGAAAAAGAGAGGAGCGCAGAGCGCACCGTTTGGAGACATCATGCTGCTCCATGATTCTGATTCTGCAGTCTGTCAATCAGTTAAAAACATATTTTCTACTTGTAAAAGTCTAGATTTTCATTCCCACCTTACTGCAGGAAAGAAGCTCGTAAAGGGAAGGGAGCATAAGGGCGCTACAGTAGCGCCGCTGATCCAGAGTCTTGGTCAGCGCGCGGCACGCAAAAGGGAGTCAGGACGCGCTGCGCTCCGCTCCATGGAGGAGATCGTCAGGACGCATGAACACTGCGCTGTAAAAAAAAGTTTAAAGCATGCAAATTTGCACAAAACATTCCGCGAAAGCACAAGGCTGCAAAATGTGAACTGCAGAAGAGAGGAACCTGTCAGAAAGCGACAGAAAGATCTTTGAACAAAACATCTAAATTCCAAAGCACATTAACCCTGTAACACAGGACAGGTCCTCCACTTTTTGTTTTTTGAAACATTTTGAAATGAAGATTTGTTTTGCCGTTTCTTAAATGCTTTGGTTGACACTACAAGTCACAGCAGCATACTCACAGTTGCGCTGTTACCGTAGCTTGTCTGGAGAGTTCCGAAATTATTCAAAATAGCCAATGAGAGCAAAACTTACAAATGATGTCATAGTTATGAAATCACCACAACACATTCATGCTGTTGGTGTCAAATTTACTCTGTTCTATTTCATTTAATCATTGCTTAAATGAAATCCCTCAAAAATAAAACAAATATATATAATTTTGTTGAGGAAGCCATTTGATTGGGTGGGCCCAGGTACACAGTGGGTGGGCCCAGGCCCGCCCAGGCCCACCCGTAGCCACGCCCCTGGTATGAAGAGTTTACTTCCTGTAAACTCTTCTTCTGCTGCCATTTCTGCAGCTATATTATTTTATCTGTTGTGATATCAACTGATTAGGGAAGGTACTGCAGAATGCTGGTGAACGTTCTCAGTCACCCAGGTCATGGTCATCTGAAAGGGTTCGAATGAAGACAGCTGTACTTCTTTGGTTCACTGAAGACGTTTCACTTCTCATCCACTATGGGAGAGTCAAATTTATAAACTGCAGCTGGTTAAGCTGGCAATCACAGCTGATACTGTAAAATGTTTTCCTGGTATCACAGTGGTAATAGAAATATAACAACTGCTCTGTGCACTACTTCTTTCACATCAGATGGGTAGCTGAAAGCCTGCAGTCTGCACGTGTTTATACTGACCATGTCTCAAATGATCAAATGAAGTGTTTGAAATTGTAAACATGAGACATCTTAGAATATTTTATCTCTGGCTCTCTCTTCATCCACATAAATTAGAACACTGTGAACAAGTTTTAGACATACAGATGTTGCCCATCCATTATCTATCATGTAATGCCTTCATTATCCATACCTTGAGTCTACTTCTTGCCAGATGACAAGAACCTATATTATATATGTGCAACCTTCTGTCATTAAAAACGTACCTTCAGCAACTTGAAGAAGAGGAACAGATGGTACGTCCCCTTGATCTTGTTAGTCTGGGATGACATGAAAAGATAGAAGCAACAGTGACAGCACAAATCCACAGAACAACTGGTGAGCCCTTCAAAGCTGGTCACAGGCACTGATTCTGATATATTATTTTACATCTAAATCAAACTGATGCAGTTTTTTCCAAAGATTAGATTTCCTATAATAAATAATTGTCACTCCATGCCTGATTAGAGCACTTCTCCAAATGTATGACAAGATCTTATCAACTCATATCAAACAATAAAAAAAATTCCAAATGCTTTCAAAACCATCATCACATTTTATGTACAGACAGCTCTGTATCAAGGTTCAATTGCCTGCAGGTTGGTGATAAATAACATCAAACATAAAAATGTCATCAAGACATGCTGTCTATGTTGTTCCACCTGAAACAAGAATTAGCCAGAGGGTTGGATCATAATTGAAATGTGACGGTGGTTTAAAAAACATACATAAAAAGTCAGTGAAGATGGTGAAACAAATGATTTTTTAAAAGGTTTTTGTTATTTCTGTTAAGAGCAGAGGAATGGAAGACACTAAAATTCCAATGTGACCACTGGTTATTAGGGGTGCAACGGATCAGAAAGCTCACGGATCGGATCGGTTCACAGTTTTGAGTCACGGTTTGGATCAATTTTCGGATCAGCAGAATGAAAAAGAAAAGACAAAAAACTTTGCTCTCTCATTATTTTCTAAAACACTGAGCAACTTTTTTATGCTCAATCCTCATAAATACAAACTGCATTTAACTCAAGATGTCAATCTGATGCTTCAATAAAGTTTTGATTCATATTAAAACTAATTAATGGGGGAGATATACTCATATGCGCACCTCAGGGGTCACAGACCTGCTTCTGTCAGACTAGCGGTCACAGCTGGGGAGGGGGGGGGGGGCGGCGGATGGGCGTGACGCACGAGGCGCTGCTCTGTGGCTCCTGACTGAACTCCGGTTATATTAACGTTTATTAGCTCGTATAAAAGCCCATCATAACGTTATCTTGGACAGAAATAGGTGAATCTAGTTTGTCTATCAGAAAGATTCCAGCTGACGAAGAGAGAGACGGAGGAATCAGAGGCAGCGCGCAGCAGAGACTGGATATTGATCAGGGATCCTTCGTTCTGGTGTACTAAAACGGCTGAAGCCAACAGAGTTAACCTCTATACGTGATGCAAAATGAACGCCTTTCTCAGAATGGAATAATCTGCAGATTCAGAGCGCGTGAGCACAGAACGTCGGGGATTATTTAGCGACGCACGCGCTCTACATGAACCGCGAACCACGTGCGTTCCGAACTGTAGAGGGTGATCCGTACGAACCACGGATCGATGATGATCCGTTGCACCCCTACTGGTTATAATGAATTCCTGCACCCTTTGGAACAAACTCAGATAAAATGCTATACCAGCAGCATACCAGTTTGTATTTGTATGTATTTCTCAATTGGAAATGGATAGTGGGGTTAGTTACCAGTGAAATAAATAAGAGTGATACATTTAGAAGATCATTATTCCAGTTAAAACATGAATTATCCACTTGACAGGTCATTGAAGAGACCAAGCACAATAAGCTAGCCTGGTAAACCAGACTATATATGTGGATATATAGTCTGGCCACGATCCACTGAAACGACTCATTCATAGGGGCGGGATCAACAGTTGTCAATCAAACCGTCTTCCCATGCTATTGGATAGCCCTAGGACCAAACTGAGCCGTTTAGCAACAACCGGAACCAGCTGGTAGATTAAACATTTACCGTGTCCCGTCAGCGAAGCAGCCAATAAATCCTCTTTCAAAATAAAAGACTTAAGTACCTCTATCTGTTCACGTCTTAAAGAAAAGCCCAAATCTAAATTGCTCAAAGTTGATAACAAAGACATTTCAAACGAACGCAGTTCCTGAGCTGCCGCCATGTTGTTTAAATTCAGAGTCGGAGCTCTGACATCATCGGATAATCCAGCACATTAACCCGTTAGAGCGTTGTGATTGGCCTGTACGAGACTGACCAGACCAATCAGTGGACTGCTGAGGTTCCAATGGAGCGTGTCTAGACCAAAGTCTGCAGAGCAGAACTGAAGGTCTAGTTTACCAGGCTAACAATAAGCAGCATCAGGGCTTAGAAATCACTTTGAAGTGTTTTGACCCCAGCCTGAAGTCGCTGTTGACACAGACTGGGAGCAAACTCAATTTGGGCCATTGTTTGTTTATTAATGGAGAAGACAACACAACTGTTCCTCTCTAAGATCTGTGAACAGTGGGCTGTCAGCACTGATGGTAGGACCTAAACTAATTTGACAATATTACACCATTGACATACAAATATTGAGTTAGCATTCACTTTGGTTAAAAACTATTAGAAACTTTTTATACTCAATATATAAAAGGTATAAATTGCTCTAGTAGCTTTGAGCGCATGCTCAACCCCTCTTTGGACAATTAAACTTTAAAAAAATTGATATAAAGAATTTCCAGAACATTTGCCACAATAGACACAATCAACCACCAATCAAGAAACTAAATTGAGGCTATTTATCCATAAAATCAGCTTGTAATATATTTTGCCAATAAAATTTTAATTTTTTTAACACAAAGTTCTCCAAAATTAGGTACAGATTTTGTCTCAAAATAATCATTTATTAACTATATTACAGTTGCATCATTTCAATTTACATGGTGGTTGTGTCTAGTCTTGCACTTAATTTCTCTTAAACATTCTTCATGCAGGATTTCAAGAAACAAGCATCATTCTTAGCCTTTGAGACTTCACAGCAGAATTACATAGCAAAAATTTATTTTAAATAATAAACAACTATTTGCAAAATACTTATTTGCTGCTTATTTCACAAAACATAAAAGTCTTTCTTTATAAAACTCCTTTGGTGCATTGTAATCCAGGCTTTATGATAGCCAGACAGTTAGAACACTTCTATTTTGACCCAGCAATCTGGATTGCCTATAGTGGTGTGCAAACAAATAGTAGTGTGAAGGAGAATCATATTACCGGTATTTAAAAGAAAAAGTGAATTGAAAGAACTCATTCCCCTGTCGGCTGTCTGTTGATCCAGTAGCAGAGTGCCGTGCTTTGTCCCCAAAGACATCTTACTTGTGTTTGACTTGTCTCAGGAGAGCTGGACACACACTGCATTATGCAAATCGATTTACAGACAACCAATTAAACTGAAAATTCATCAAACAAAAGGAAATCACAAAGGAGAGGCCTGTTACAACTGGGAGGAAGACACACAGTGAGCAAACACTCAAGGGATTTGATACTAAAGATTTGGATTATGGGTATTTTTTTAGAACTGGACCAATCGTACCCTACATTTATCCTGTCTACACATACGTAGAGTCATGATGTACCAATATTCTCACATAGTGTGAATAAAAATGAATGGTTTGCAAGGAATTAAAAAACAGGCATGAAAACAACATGTAAACATGTATTAACTGCTTTAATGCTAAAATATGACTGAGTCAGTTTACTCCTATGGGCACGAGAGAAACTAAAACCACTGATTTGTCAGAGTGTTGTACAACATGATTAATAGTTGCCCAGTAATCAGCAGCAGTCAACAGGGAAATTGTGGGTTATGCAACATTCCTATATTACATTGATTATTTGTTTACAAGCTGTTGTTGTGTAACGAAAATGAGTTAAACGACATTATCGCTGGTTTCTCTGTGGGAGTTTTTACAGATAGTTAAGCCAATTTTCCAGAGGCATTAATAGTGATTAATGGACCTGTGTTATTAATGCTATTTGTACAAAACAAGTGAGGCAGTTTGGTGAGAACACTGCTGAAGTAGAGTGGGAGTCAATACATTAGGACCTGTTATCACTTTAACAAGGACAAGATAATGTATCATTATGGCAGGGGAATGACCGCCATTTGTGTTCAATGGGGTGCACGGTTCTTAAGTGTGTGAGGTCCTTAGAGTGTGTGTTTGTGCAACAGATTTTTGTCACCTCTTTAGGACCATTTATGGTATTAACACCAGCCCTGTTGAGACCATCAGTCCTCAAGGAAAGAGTCTGGTTCAAATGAAGCAAAGCTTTACTTCTAGACTCGAGATCAGACCAAAATCTAAAGGGCAAAATCCACTGAATGGAAGCTAGGACCAGGTAGACAATTATTTATGATGCTTCTTAAAAATGGTTTTATTTCACAAAATAGTGTTGTGGAATATCAGTAGCTGAGTACAGCCGTTACAAATCATTAAGTTAAAAAACTTCACAATGACAAAAATGTCAATCTACCCATGGTGTCACGGTAGAATTAAACAAATCAGATTCCCCCTTAGGGTATGACTTTACAAACCGTCATGGTAATTTATCTAACAGTTGCTTAGTTATTACCGTCTTCACCAAAGCATTTGACCAACTGTGATATCACCATCCCTTTGGCCACCCCACTAGCATGACTAAAACCAGCCATCTGTTGTAATGTCACCAGATATAATCAATATGTTCTATACCTTTGAAGCAAAAGTGCATGTTTAGGCAGTTCATCTTCCTCCAGGCCCTACTTTATTCACTAAAAAGTTATTTTTTGTGCATTAGGGATGTGATGAAGTCCTTGTTTATTTATGTTTGTAACTATATCCGGTTATCGTGCTAACTCTGATCCCTGTGTGTTTGCTGCATACAGTGGGAAACTCCTCATGAATAATTTAGATAAAAGATAAAAATGAATGTTTACTGCTTTGGCTGTTTCATATGCTAATGCAAACATTCCTCTTCTACCTAGGGATCTTCCATGGATCTGAGAAAATCATTTGACAGTGCATACTTCCTTAACCTTTGAGACTTGCGAGAACTCAATAGAGACCAGGAAATTATTAGAAAGAAAACGGAACAGCATTTGTGTCTGAACTTTAACATTTTACTTCAGTTTTTCATGCAACATTTGCTGTTTTTGTCTGTTCACACATTTTCACTGAAGCATCCACTCCAATTGAGTATGACCACTTCTAAATCTCTACAGTGGCCTAGAGGCTCAAGTTGTCCTCGGGGATCCAACTGTAATGAATGACTAAGCTGACAGTCATCTGCGAGTAGTGAGGAGGTTTTTTTTTACATAAATCTGGACACTCCCATCACAGCCTTTGGCAGGTCAGTAAACAGTGGTAGAGAGGGGATTGTAGAAAGTGTGGAGGGGGCAGGATTTTTGTACTTGTCGTCTGTGTTGTTCCACTCATTAAGCACAGAGAGATTAAGCTGGTGTTGTGACTGAAGGGGGTTGTGGGTTTTTGGCAGGTTGGATTTTCAATGCATTCTGTGGGTGCAGTGAGTTGCTTGTCATTGGTCTGGGAGACAGCGGCGTTGGGAGGAAAACAGACAATTAAATCAATAAGGCAGCAGTCAGCAGATTACTGCTTAGGCTGTAGCTCTAACACCCTTTAGAATAAAAAAATATTTCATTATCTCCATGCTGTTTAGAGAGGAAGAGAAAGCCGGTGTTATTTTCAATATAATTAAACACAATTAAATGTATATATTTAATTTCCACAGGATGTGTTCAAAATAAATAACCGGCCTGATCTTGTAGACATGGAGATGCATTTCCTGCTGAAGCTGGAGATGTCTTCTGGGATCTGACAGCATTTAAACATAGAGCTTTAAATGCTGCTGGACATTTCTAAAAACAAAAAAGGCTTAAAGCGGCTCTCTGGATTATTTTTCTCTGTATCAAAGTTTTCTAAATGTTTTAAATGATATTTCAGGTCTAAACTATGATCTATGGGTTGAGTTCCACAACATCTGTCATTCTGATGAAGACCCTCCTTCCTCCTAGAGACCCCTTTCCATTATTTCTTGCCGCCGACATTTTTTAGCCAATGAAATTCAAATGTCTGCATTCCCTCAACATGCACGCGCATCGACCAAACCTGTACCAGTAGGGGGCGCTGTCGTACAGGACGCTCCGTGTGTTTCTCTGTTTGCGTCTCAGCCTCACGGCTCATTTCTACTAAAAACCTACCCATTTCCCAGCTAAAGATGGATTTATTTTTATTTTTTAACCTTTCAGCTCACAGAATGGCAAGGCTTGACAGGGTTACGCGTTTATTTTGGTCAGAAAGTTCATCCAGGGCCGAGTCAAGTTCAGCTTCAGAGTCCAGCAGCAGCTCTCTGCTAACAGAGCTAATATCAGAAGCAGCAGGGACAGAGAGGGCTCATCAGACCCTCGTAGTGTTGTTGGAATAAGATTGTGAACTGTGAGTGATTAAACCCTACACATTGAGCTGTACAGTTCATGCCCGCAACGTATATGCGCGGTGTGCACGCGCGAACACGCGACCGGACACGCGTGTCAAGATGTTTTGAGGAGGAGCCGCTGGATGCTAGATTCAAAAACTGCTCTCTTGATGAAATCCTCCAGAGTGCTGCTTTAAATTAGCACTTCATTTAGAACTTTTGATTTCTATTTAAACAGTGTTACCCAAAAGAGCAAATAACTAAAGATTAGTGAAACACCTGCTGTTAAAAGTCTAAATCTAAAATTAACCAGATTGTTTTAAAGCGTCTTATGGGCAAAAACAAAAGATCATATAAGAATCTACAGTTGCAGAAAAGAGTGATCAAAAATGTTTATTGGGCGTAAGAATACTGTGTCAAAAAGCAAACTGCAAGGAATAATTCAGTGCAAATGAATAAATGTCTATAAAATAATATTAATTTATACAATGAATATATATATAGTATACAAAATATACTTAGAATGCAAATTATTTTTGTTTCAAGAAGATAAAAGAACTGAAGGTAGTTTTCCATCCATGTGCTCCAAAATAGCTTGTAAAATTTATTCATCTTTATCCTGATGCAGGAAGAAATTTGCATTTTGTAACAAAATGCATTTAAAATAACCAAAATAAACTAATGTATTTTAAAGGAGTGGTGTTATTGGGTTATTTTATAGTTTTGCATTGTTCTCTAGTGTAATTCAATGCTATCTGTGTAATTTTTATAAAGAAAGAAGCCTTGATGCTTATAATATAAGCTTTAGAAGTTTGCTATTCTAAAGCTGAGTTTGAAACAGCCGGATTCTCATTAGTATTAATGATATGCACAGCCCTTGCTTCTGATTGGCTGTAAACATGGCAGCTAGGCTTTATGTGGATAAAGTTACGGTTGAAGGACAAATTAGAAGAACCACTTCCTCAGCGTTTGTCAATGAATGATTCAGAAGGGAAATACTCACAATTGAATTTACATTTTCTCCTAAAAGCTCAGCCAGCCTGAAGCATACAGCCATTCGCTCCCCGCATGCGAGCTGCTGTCTACACCGAACTCCGCTTTCAGCTTCTGTTTACCGATGCTCAACACGCGGGCTGATTCTTCCCACGTCCCGCATTACTCCTTCAGCCAAAAGTCAGCTGTGTTTTACACCAACGAGAAGCGAAACTCCGGCGGTCTCCTTACTCACATGCCGGCCGCTGTCCTCACCTCACGCACACACACACACACACACACACACACTGCTCTCAGTACTTTGTGTGTCTTAACCAAAATACCTCAGAATAAGTTCTAATTTCTCCAAGATTAGCCGAAATATATTACTAAGTTAGCCAATAGCTGCACCTACAGAATTTATTAACTTCCATGCAGAAAAATAAATAAATACATACAGCCAGCTCCAGGGTTTGAACCCAGAACCTCCAGATTAGTAGTCAGCATTATACAGCTGCTACACCACATGCCAGGTACAGGTGTATGCTATAGCTACGCTATAGGTCTGTGTTCCCCCATGTTGAATTTTCAACAAAAACAAAAGCTAGCAGTTGGGTGGGACCGAAAGGCATGTACAACCGCAATTTAAAGTTTCATTTCTTAGAAATTTCTTAGAAATTCATTTTTTTTAAATAACCAGGGAACAGAGAGTTTTCATGTTTGGCCTACATGACAGGCTCAGGAGGACCTATTAGAAACTATGAAAACCTGAAAATAATGGATTCTGACAAAACCACCCCTTTAAAACATTTAACAGCAGCTTTTTCAAAAGTGATTTGACTTGTGAAATCAGTGGTTAATGGAGGGAATTTGACTGGGACTCAGTTTGATGAGCTGTAATCAATAACCAGCACAGTGTCCTCCATAACATCAGATGAGTCTTAATGCTGATGGGTTGTTATGAAATAAGATTCAATTAACTGACTGATTGTTCAGGTTTAGAAGTTATGAAAATGCTTAGTCACATCCAGGCAGTCAAAACTAAAGAACAGGTTTCTTTGTAATTACATCTCCTGGTGTTGTGCTTTCTGTTGCCTGAATGCACCATCAGTGTGGGCGTTCTATTTTCCTTGTAGCTGGCATGTTGCTTTTACAACTGTATTATGGACAGCTTTGATATAATCTCCTATCCCTGTTCAAAAAAAAGTTACATCTTCATATGTGAATCTGCTCTATTAAAAATGAATGCAGTTCATTAATTATGCATTTGCTTTTTAGAAATATACAAATAACAGAGACATTTTTAGGATTTTATTTTCAAAATGTCTCCAGTGAAGCACTTTTCTCTCTGGATCTTCTTCTGCGATTCACCGTCTCCATTATTCCCTCTCGTCATTTCATTTTCTTTCCTGTCTCGTATTCCCATTAACACTGCTGCCCTGTTGGCTCTTTGTCTCTCCTCTTCTCCCCCTTTTGTGAAACCATGAATCCACTTTGCCTTCCCTTTGCTCGCTTCACCCTCCCTTCAACACTTCTTATAAACAAAGTGTCAAATGTATGAAAGTAACGGGAGGGCAGGAGACATCCAATTAAAAATACAATGTATTATTATTTCTCACCCCTCCCTCTCTGCCTCCTCCCTAAGCCCTTCAGATTATATAACAGCTCAGTGTCAAAGGAGCCAGCCTGTGGAGGACAAGTTGAGAGGGTCTTTGCCGACGATGCAGCTCACCAACTCTGGACTTTTCCCAGCAGCTTGCGTATTGTACCCCTCACTGCTTGTCCTCCGCCCTCTTCCCATCCACCCACCCATCCTCCCACCAGCCCACCCCCTCCCTGCCCTTCCTAAACACACACACACACACCCTCAATCACGAATGCACAGGGATTGCAGCAGCAGCACCGTGAGATGGAGATCTCCGCTGCGTGTGTGAGTGCCTGCTCCTGGTGAGTGCAGGGACAAGAGCGAATGAGTGTCAGTGATGATTGAATAAGGTGCATGAGGGAGACGAAAGGGGGAGAGAATGGAGTAAAAGGCAAGAAGGGGGATATCAGTGAGGTCTGGAGACAATGTCTGTCTGCTTTTCCCCCTCTCATATCCCGATAACCTGAATCTTTGCCGGATGTGCCACAACTACTCCAGCTGTCAGTGCCTCTCGCTCAGTCCTCCCCCAGCCTGCAAGAACTGCTCCAGCGGTTGGACTGTACCCTGGCACCGGCTGAATACATGGATGAACGCTGGACCTGCAGGGGATCTGTGCTTTCTTGTCCTTTTCACCTCTGATCTGTTCTTCAAGGTAAGACCTACACTTCCTCTCATGCATTGTAGGAGTTGCAGTAAGAGGAGATTCATTCAACCTGTCTCCTAAAATGATAACTAAATAAAAGTAGCAATAAATAACATAATTCATAAATCAACAGATTAGTGGTAAAGTCATGGCATTTAATGCATACGAACCATGCATGCATTAGATGTTGATAAATTAGCTAGAAGGCATTTTTCCATAAAGCCATTTGGAGATGTAATGAATAATTTGAAGACCATGCTAAATGTTTTTCTTCACAACTGAATGATGAAGATAAGTGGTGATGTCATTTGACTTTGATTAATATCTACTCATCATGATGCGTGTCTTTGTAGCGGCTGACAGGAATGCAGCATTTACCTAGTGAGGCAGAAGCTGATTATCCAGATTGCTGTAGTTGTGAATTGCCTGGGCTTGATAGTGAAGAATATTGATGAGTGCTCACTAATAAACTATTGGTGTATTAGACTGTAGCAGACCAGCTGCATGATGACCCTCTGTAGGAAAACATCTATTATTTTTAGTTCTGTTAATTACATGCTCAAGCAAGGTGTGATTTGCCACGTATGCATTTGATAAAAGCTGGATTCACACTTATCATGACTTAATGTGTTTGATCTGGAGGGCTCTGGGGTACTGCATCACATACAGAGCTGCACTTGTATTTGGTCTCAGCTGTTGCCTCCACCCACCCCCTCCCTCCTCTATCCCTCTCTTTTCTGCAGGTCATTCCTTTAAAACAAAATTTTTACAGGACACAAAGATTGACTAGTCTCTCTCCCTTAAGGTGCCACTCTTGTGCAATTCCTATTTAGGCATCAGTTGTTAAATGCTACGTGAGTTAATACCTTATATATCTGAGAACTCATCAAGGTTCTGTTCTAAAATCATCAGACCAAAAGTAATAAATGCTTACCTATTCCTCAATTATATCCTGCAAGAAAAGTCCCACAATGGAAGCAGATTTAGAAAAAAAAGGCCTCTTTCATATCAACCTCTTCAAACTTCCTCCTCTCAAGGATCCATTTCACAGCCTGTGCTCTCATTCAAGACTACAGAGATGGAAGCTTCTTAAACCCTCTCGCTATTCTGCTATAATGGAAACCGCTGCTCAGTGATAAATGTTTAAAGCTAATAAAGTCATAAAGCAAACTTTCACAGGTGTAGCCTGCAGCCAGGATAGATAGGGATAGCTCTGTGCGACAGCTGGAATAAAGATGCACGTTCCTTCGTGACTGTGGAGCTCTTAAAACTGGCTGGCTCTGCTTTCAACACACAACGTCGAGAAAAATATTACTGCAACAAGGATTGTGTGGAGGGTAAATCCATCCTCTGGAACAGTAACGCCATCCATAGCCACATGCATAGCCTCATGAACAGCACAATGGTGTATAATATCCTGCTTCCTCATATTATGCTCATGAATGCAATAGTTGGTGCAATGTCACACTTTGTAATTAATGCAAATGATGTGTAAAAATTCCTCATGCAAAGTGGATGCGCTGCAGCGTAGAATGCATAGGGGATAATCAAAACTGCAACCTGTGCTGTAAAAGGAGAGGAAGCATTTACATTGCGACACACAGACACTTTAATGCATTTTAAAATAAACTGAAACTCAGAAAAATGTGTCATTTTTATGATGCTTTCAATTTGTATTGATGAATTTGGTTCTGAGAAATGTGTTAGGACATCAATAACGAGAATGTCTAGACGGTGTTATCAAATGTAAATATCCTGCTGATACATTTCAGTATTTATTAAACTGATGCGGGCAGAGAGTGATACAAGGCGAGCAAAGCAGCCTTTTCCCCTTCTGTTGGTGATGAGGAAGAAATCATGAGTCAGCAGTGTTGCAGACTACCTACTGAATCAAAAGCGAATTCAAACCTTTTTTAAAAGTACTCATAAATGCTGTGTTTCTGCAACATTGTGCTCATGATAATCAGGTTACTATCTAAATTTGATTTTTTATTTTTTCACACATGTAGCATTTCTGTTTAAAGAACTGAAGGGCAATTGGAGCACACAGCGTGGTCTGTCAGGGTGCATAAGGAGATTTCAGAGGATTACTTTTGCAATTTTAGACTCAATACATTATTCATAATCCTTTGGTTAGCTGGGGCCAAATCAGGGAAGGACCTCAGGTCATTAGCAGAGATAGCCTGCTGTGAGGAGGAGGGCTTGGAGGAGGAGAAAGAAGACGCTGAGAAAATGGAGATTCTCTTTCAAAAGTCTGAATACGTCCATGTGTCACAACAGTCTCCCATTCAGCCACCTCTCACTGCCTCTGTATCAGACTTACAACAATAATAAGTCATTAAAGAGCTTTTCTCAATTCACTTTTTGTGAATTCTGATCTGGCTGCATGACATGCGCTACACAGCTGCATGAGAAGCCGTATGTGCTTAGAGGAGACTTCCTGCAGATGTGATTACCTTTTCAGTGGTGTGAGATAGGTGTGAAATAGCATGATCTCATGTGAATCAGCCTCAAACAAATTCTTTTTATCCATGAAACTGCCTCAACAAACAACTTTACAAATCAAAGTGCAGACTAAGCTATGTTTCAGAACAAATACCACCCCCCAAAAAAAACAATTTAATAATCTGCTCCATGTTATAACTTATCTCTGTGTAAATTCATGGCACAGCATGCCTGTTCTTGTATAATGAGACTGAGATACTTTTTATGCTTTTCTTGCTATTTTTTCCTCCCTATCTGGCTCTGAAAGCAGTGCAGAGAGCAATAAATGCATGCATTGTCTTTAATGGCTAATAGTTATACAGCTGAGGGTTAGGTTTCCATGAGAAGAATGCAACGTAAAACACTAGGCAGGAGTTCTGGGAAAAATACAACCCCCTGCTTTTTGTTATCAGCCCCTGTCTGCTTTTGTGTTTGCTTGTGTCTATGTGTGTGTGTGTGTGTGTGTGTGTGTGTGTGTGTGTGTGTGTGTGTGTGTGTGTGTGTGTGTGTGTGTGTGTGTGTGTGTGTGTGTGTGTGTGTGTGTGTGCTCCTTAAGATGCTGGAAAAGGTGTCTCTTTGAAAAGGTGACTACAAGGCCCACACACGCTAATGCTCACACACTTTCTGTCTCCTTCTCTGCTCCCATACTTGCACAATGCACATACAAAGAAGCACATGCACCCACACGAGCATTAAAGCGCATTTATTCCGTCAAAACGTGCACAGAGAAACCAGTACACAAGAGAAAAAGAAAGTTTTGGCATAGCTAAAAAGTGTGCATTATGTTTACATTCTCCTGATTTATTATTTCTAAGCAGTGATGTGCAAAACTAAATGTGCCGGATTTAGAAAACAGCACATCAGGAATTAACGTGAATCTTTTCTATGCATGCAACTCTTTTGACTAAATTTACTGAGGTAGTGAAACTGACATAAGGAAACATGTCTTCAGTGTAAATTTCCCACCAGAACAATCTCACTGATGGATTTACAATGTCTCTAGATGATAAAACATAATTACTTTCAGAAGAGCTGCAACACCATGAATAGGTTGCTTTTGTGTGGTAATAAATGAATCATTGGACTTTATTTATCACACACTGTCTTGTCATATGAACATGATTAAGCAGCTTTTTCAGATGTTTCCTTTCAACCTTATCAGACATCATTTCATTTCCTTTTGCAAATGCCTGAAACTTACACAAGGAAATGTTCTATGACATTATGGTTTTTTGCATTTATGCATTGAGTTTCATGACAAAATATTAGCTTTAGGTCGTTAATGAATCTGTTAATAATTTATCAATATATATATATATATATATATTTTTTTTTTTTTTTTAATTTAAATATAATGAAAAGAACCTAATGAATGATGAAACAAATAACGGATGTAATTTTGAACCATAGATAAATGAGATACAACTCATAAACACATTAAGATTTAGACTTACTTTGAACCCTTTTGTTCTTCTTAAATTATGCAATTATTTTAGTACAAAATTTTCTACTAATATAAACAAAAACCTGGATCAGTTTTCTTTAAAAATGCATTTTGGTCAATAAGTTGACTGATCTTCCTTTGTGAATATGCTCAAGTGGTTTCAAGCTGTTTCTATATTTATCTAATCACCTGCGGTTGATGTGTAAATGAGTTTCTAATCAGTTTTTTTTTCTGAGAGTTTTAGGTCAGTTCTTTCAGCTCACTTAGAACACTTCCACAGGATGAAAGAAGAGCATACACAGTTCATATTTTGTGTTTAGTTTTTGACCTCGCCACTCCACTCAGCACAGCTGAGATCCAGGAGTGATGATAATAAATTTCCCTCCAGGGAGCTTGGGTGCCTAGGTGGATACAGCTCGAGGAGCTCAACACCAGTTATTATTTAGAGTCTAGTATGTGTGGGCCTCAGCTGCTCCAAAGCCATTTCCTTTACTGGAAACCTCAAACCACAAGAGGAATATTTTATATAGTAAACACCTTTAGCTAGGGGAATATCCACCAAATACCCGATGGCCATTTCTTAACAAAACACCTCCATTCACTGTGGGGAATATCACAGAGCACACATATAAGAGCTACATAGAAAAATAATCTGGTTGGATGTGGCCGAACATTTAAATGGAGAGAAGCAAATCCTAAAGTAAAACATAGAGAGGCCAAATTTTGCATAAAACTTTCAGAATTCCCCCCTAAATGACATCATCTGAGTAGAAAAAAGCTAAATAGGTAGTCATATCAAAATACATGAACGGGTTTATTTCACCAGAGCATAAATCAGTAAAACAAACGCCTCATGATGCATTTACAAGCAAAAACAACATAGCCCACTACTGTAAACCCATGAGTTAATGATACTGTCGAGCACACTTCACCTACTCACATTACATGTTATCTTGACTACTAAATGATTCAGCAGTGGTACCCATTGTCAACAGGAAAGCTGTTTGTGTACTGGAGTCTATAAACAGTATTTAAATAATGGCGGAAACAGCCAGGACAGCAGCGTGAAGGCAATTATTATTCCAAAAAAGTCTCCTGAAGCAAATCATCAAACAACTGGCAGGAAAACTGGTTTGTGAGATGCCGCAGCGTGAGGAAAGGCTGCATGGGTTTGTGGAGTGGAACTGTGCATTAGAGCCATTAACAGACAGACAAATGAAAAGTTTAGTTTTCCTTTTGTGTTCTTTAACACAACGGCTGCTTAGGTGGATTTATATTGAAAGTATTGGTCAGTTTTAGATGTGTGCTATTGTTTCCCTTATAAATATATGCTGTAGCGCTAATGTTTTGGCAAAGTATGACTGTTCTCACAGTAAAATTAAAAAGTGGAATAAAACTTTGACTTTTCATAAAGATCTGATATGATGACAAACTCATTTTCTCTCTTTTTTATTTTTGTTTTCAGAAAATATGGTGAGCAAAGAGGACACCAAATGTATTTCACTGTCAAATTCAGATGAATCAGATTCAGAAACAGGCCAGTCACACGCTGCACTCTCCGAATCAGAAGCAGGCAAGAAGCAGGTAAAGAAGAGAAACAAAGCCTTACAAGTGCGTTTCAAGGATATCTGTGAAGCTCAGAACGAGTACCACGGAAGACACTCGAGATCCATTTCCTGTAAAGTAACCCACAGGAAGTACATGACCATGCCTGCCCGACGTTCTATTCCCAATGTGACCAAGAGCACTGGTGTCCAGACCTCCCCAGACCTCACTAAGCGATACAAGACCTTCCCGTTTGAGAGGAAAAAAGGACACACGTTTAAACATACTGCTCTGGTGGAAGATTATAGAGGACAAAACAACGGCTTTTTAAGTGACATAAAGGCAGGAGGTGACGATGGACAACCGACTGGAGCGTCTTCTAAGTACAAGGGTAAGATTGTAGGGCAGACGAAAGCCCTGCTTCACCATACTGATGACAGCAGTGATACTGAGGATTTGCTTTCCAGTGCCAACTGTCTGGATGGACCCTCATGTCCAGAGTCCTCACATTTCACAGAGGAAAGCCATCCGAGTGAACCTCCTTCTAAAGACGAACCGGAATACCAAGTTTGTGGGAAATGGACCAAACACAAAGGATTATCCAAAGAAGATTTTGATGCTGGCACTTCCTCAAAGCGCCAGCTGGTGGACAATGAGACTGCACAAGACAAGCCGAAAGGTATGGGCCCAGTTGCCTGGAACTCTTTAACGCAGGTGGAGTCTATAGGAAGCCCCTCTGTAAGGTGTAAACGGAAAAAGGGTGCACAATTAAATGAACAACAGTCACAGACATTTCCTCATAGTGTCAAATGTTCTGTGCAGTCACAAGGACAGTGTCGGACAAGGCATGCATCGGCTTCCTCGAAACTCCAGCAAACAGTTGAGGGGGAGGAGAGCTTTCCACCTGGAGGTTCTGCAGCCCCGGGCATGGGGAGCAGCCAGCAGATAATACCCTTATCTGGAGACAAGGATATCAAAGCACAGCTGCAGGCCATGGAGAGCCTCATCAACTCAAGCCAGGAGACCATCAAGGTTCTTCTTGGAGTTATTCAGGAGCTGGAGAAAGGTGAAGCTCAAAGAGAAGGGTGAGCTAATGCAGCCAAACACACTCAGTACACACATGCAGAAATACTATTATTCCAAATTTATTGGAGTCTTATTTTCACATCTTTAGGCATCATAGGTAATGAAAATGCACTCAAAACAATAACTGCTGACATCTAGTAATAAAAAGGGCAAATGACATATACAGGCAGTTTAAAGAGATGTGGGTTTCATATAATTTTTAACTTCTCTATTTAAAAAGTGGCAGCAATAAGCAGGAACACATAACTGATTTCAGGGATTTATGACATAAAGATCTATTTCAAGCTTGTATGATTTTTCTGACTGATGCTGTTTCCTGCCTTG
This sequence comes from Callopanchax toddi, assembly GCA_006937965.1. Lineage (NCBI taxonomy): Eukaryota > Metazoa > Chordata > Actinopteri > Cyprinodontiformes > Nothobranchiidae > Callopanchax > Callopanchax toddi. The sequence continues at coordinate 137,698 of SSNR01000046.1, read as the reverse complement.
CAAAATCCCTGTGACCCAGATTTAGACAATCATTCTTAGTGAGAGTGATGATACTACACAATGTCAATTACCTGTAACCTGCTGGATTATATACTGAAAAAGCCCACAGATAGCAAAAGTAAACAGTCTCTGTTCCATCTGAGGATATCTGGTAAAGCCAGGTGAGAATTTTGCTAGAAAACGAGAAAAACTTAATTAAATGCATCAACATTGCTGACAGTTGATCGTACCAAAATGGGAAACAAAAGGAGTTTTCATCAAAGGCTTAGTTTTTCCAAGCATTGCTTAGAAACGTTTCAGTTTTAGAAAAAATGAAAAAAGTGGAAAATATAAAAATATTTTTTAAAGTGGGTTCTGTTAAATCTAACAGCTGAGGCTGGACACAAATTCTGTTTGACTTTCAGGCTTGCAGGCAGTGCTGAATAGGAAACCTTCAAGCCACTGTGATCAATATAGGCACATGGATGCGCGAGTGTGTTGGAAACCGTTTATCACTCAACATAGATCTACTGCAGCTTCATCCAGAAATGTAACCTCTGACTGTATTATGCAAGGCATAGGCCATATATCAAGTCTGCACTGAAATGCAGCCAAGTTCTCTGGGCTCATCCTAAACGGACACAGAGATGACAGACACATGTTCTGGGATCAGATTTGTCCATTTCAGCTTGTTTTGGGATGAAATAGAAAATGTTTTTGATGAAACAAATTCAAACATTTTAGCTTTAATCAGCACTAAAGCCAATGATCTTAAGAGAGTGCATACATTCCCATAGAATGAGCAACTTGCTTTTTTTGTCATTAGTCCTGGTATAAATATTGAAAATTGAAGATACACATGCATATTACCACTGAGACCACATTTTTACAAGAGGCTCTGTAACTTTAGTATTACAACAGCAGATCTTATGATGGCTTCATGCTTACAGAGTCCGAATTTTCTCCTATAATATTTGGGTCGTCATATAGACAGGGGTGCACAGAAGTGGTACTCCAGTGCACATGCACCATAGATATCATGCATGCGTACCAGTTCCCTCTGCCACAATGCTCCTTTATGGACTGGTGCTGTCGTGGTATCGATCGCACAACCTGCCATCACACACTGACGAGCTGCAGTGCAACCTGAGCGGCTTGTTGTAGGTTTCACATCCTGTTGCAGGGTTCTGCGAAGGAGCGTTCTTATGGCTGCAAAAGCTTGTCGACAGCATGCTTCAGGAGACAAACTCAGAGGGAGGACGTGCACACCAAACATCAGCGCCAGGTACTCCTTTGAGTACCTCAATGACAAAGTTATGTTCACCCACCATGCATATGCATAAACTAAAATAAAAAAAGATACATAAAAATATTTTGCAAAACTCTCCCCCCCCCCAAAAAAAAAAAAATAAATATAATTGTTTTTCATAAAGAATAAATGTAGAGGAAATTTGAGGACAAAGTAGTCACTGTACTCCAAAAATGTGAATTTAAAAAAGTACTCTTCTTCAGATACATTGTATAGCAATGATTGTAATGTATTTTTGTGAATCTAAACTGAAGAATTGATATATAAACCATTCATAAATTTAACCATTATCACCTTTCAATGAGTAATCCCCCATCGCCACCAAAACCACCCTGACCAGTCAGATCAAACACTAAGAACTTCTGAGGGTGTCCACAGTTCTTTGAAAATACTGGTGGATTAGCAATCAACCCTTTAGATCCTGCAGATTGTTGAGTGTAGTGTCTCTAGATTAGGTTTTACTGACTTCATTTCTACTGGGTACCAAAAAACTTTAATTGGATACATTTTAAGGAGTAAATACATTAACATAAGACCTCAAGCTATGTTTATGGTCAGACTCTTACAGCAGCACAGTAGACCTCATCTCTAAAACTAATAGTGAGCACATTTTGAGTCCATATCCAGGGGACAACAAGGCACCCTGGTGTGCTCTGAGGAACTTGGTTTTAAAGGCCCAATTAGTGTGACCTCATAACAATTTGCCTTTCCTCTACATAAAACCGTGCCTGCTGTAGTCCCTATGTTCTGCTGAAGCATTAAGAATCAGAAATGTAATTGTTGATCCAAAATGCTGCCTTCTCTAGCAGATGGTAAATGGCTTGTATTTATAAAGCGCTTTCTACAGTGCAGAACACCCCAAAGAGCTGTACAACACGAACAGTCACTCACCCATTCATACTCACACCCTTCTCTAGCAGATTGACTAATATTCACTCTTGTTTTTGAATGGCTCAGCAACAAGCTACAGTATAGGCTCCTTTAAAATGATCATTTGACTTTAGCTCTAAAGCATCTCTTCTTCACGCACCTGTGAATTCAATTTGTCCATGTTTGTAATCTGTGTTCTCCATGTGCAATCACAAGATGTAAGAAGTGACCTAGTTTATAAAAGCAGTAGGTGACAGATTACAAACCCCTCAAGAAAATGTCATGATTTAACCAGACCCTGGAGCCACACAACTGAGGGACACAGTAAGGCAAGTAAAAAACAGATGTTTATTAAAGAAATGTGCTGGTTCTGCTGGGTTTCCAGAGTCAGGATCTTAACCCTCTGGGCGCCAGAGTTTTTCCAAGAAAATCATCTTTTTGACATTACAATTTCAAAAAATTGTAACTTTAATATGGTTAGAGATAAAGGCATACTGTAAATGAGAAAAATGTTCAGTTTGAATCAAAGTTTGTGACTGGAACAAATTCACGTATCTAATTTGCATATTATGACATCATCATGCAGCAGAACCCTTGGGTGTGTAACTTTTACTGGTATTTACCGTATCTTTATTTTTACAGTTTTGATTTTATGTATATATATATATATATATATATATATATATATATATATATATATATATATATATATATATATATATATATATATATATATGTGTGTGTGTATAAAAATGTAAAAGTATATAATCCATCATCTAAAGAACATACAGGAAACCAGTGGGCTCAGAACTGGACAGACCTGTTTCCAAACACTCAACAGGTTCATCAAAGTGTCTGATGCACCTGTGATGCTCTTCATCATCTCCCGGGAAACCCCCACCATCATCATCCTCATTTACAGAGGGACAGTGAACGCTGCTTCCCGTCTATTTACAGTTTTTTTCTCCCGCGGGTTCTGCTGAGTTTGCCGCGAATTTTTACATTTCCGCTCCTTTTGTTACTATTCGCGGTGTTTTTACTACCCTTGCTTGCTATGGACACCACATCCTTCCTCTCTGGACACCGTAAAGCAAAGCTGAACCGAACAGAACCGGACCTACGAGCTGCTTTTGGGCCGTCATGGCGAACCGGGTCACTCTCGCTGCCTGCAGACACAGCTGCGCTCTCCCTGGACGACTGATCATCTTCATCAGAGGTGGATTTTCCTCTTCAGAGTCTGAGTCAGCCATTACCTGATGAAGTGCTTGGTGAACAGTGAACAGAAGTCTCCTCATAGTAAGTTTTCTCCTCCCTCCTCACTCCAAAACTCGCTCTGAGCGGCGCGGCAGCGGTAACCACTCCCCTCCCGTCTCCTCCGACGGGAGGAGGTTTTTAAACTCCTTTTTCTCCAAAACTTTCAATATAAACACACCCAAAAATGTTGCTTAGTATGAAGTTACAGGTGTCCACGATCTTCTGATGTAAAGTAGAAACTAAAAAACGGCTCATGTCAGCAGCTGTGGCTCGTTAAACTCAGTAATGACGCTTGTCGCAATATTGCGACTTTGGCGCCCAGAGGGTTAAGAGAGAGGAGAGGTTGGTGAGCGGAGGGTACGGTAATAATGATATTGCAGTAGTAGAGAGTGGGAAGGCTTACTGTGTCCGTGAGGCGAAGAGCATGGGAGAGCACTGGATGAAGGTTGGTTGGAGGGAGACTGAAAGGAGGATCAATGGTTCCAAGAGAGCTGATGTGCTGAGTGTGAGTCCAAGGGAGGAGTTCGGAGGAGCAAGGACGACAGCCGTGGAGGTGAACTGAAGAGGCAGGAACAGAGGATGAGACACTATAGACAATAACTTTAAGCATAAAGGTACCTGAGTTACCACTAGGAAGTGGAATGAAGCGGCGCTGTCTGAGTGTTGCTCCAATCCTTTTGAACTCCTCCGGCGATGAGGTGATGTGCTGCAGCTGGTGATGATGATGATGAGGTGCAGCTGGAGGTGAACGGTGGAGGAGGGAGTGAGGACCTGACAGAAAATGGTTACCTTGTTAGTGTTTGTAGTTTGTTTGTTGTTGTCTGAAACAACAAGTCACCTTAGGCTTGACTCTAAACAAACCTTTATTTATGATTCAGACTTGCTGTAAATGTCCAGTCATTCTAGAAAAAAACAAGAAGGGGTTCAGAAAATGGTGGTGATTGTGATCAAATATGTTTGAAAAAAATCAGTTTTGCCATAATTAAACACATTTAATATATTGTGTTAGCTTAACAAAATAAAGTTATGTCTCAGTGTTGGATTTCAAAGAGTATCTGAAAAATAAACATCTGAAAAGCTTGAGCTTTAAATGCACCATACCCAACGAACTAAACCCATCCATCCATTATACTCTAATTATTCAAGATTGCAGCAAAGGCAGCAAAGAAGCCCAGGCTTCCCTCTCCCCAGCCACTTCAGCCAGCTCCTCTGGGGGGATCCTAGGTGCTCCCAGGTCAGCCAAGAAACAGTCCCATCAGCATGTCCTGGGTCTTCCTTTAGGTCTCTTCCTGTTTGGACGTGCCCAGGACACCTCACCAGGGAGGTGTCCAGGAGGCATCCTTACCAGAGGCCCGAGCCACCTCAACTGGCTCCTCTCTGTGTGAAGCAGCAGATCTACTCTGAGCCCCTCCCGGATGACCGAGCTCCTCACTATATCTCTAAGGGAAAGCCCAGACACCCTGTAGAGGAAACTTATTTCGGATGATTGTATCCGCGATCTCATTCTTTCGGGCAATATAAAGCTCGTGACTATAGATGAGAGTAGGAACGTAAATCGACTGGTAAATCAAGAGCTTCACCTTTCGACTTAGTTTTCTCTTCACCACAACAGACCAATACAGCGCTCGCATCACTGTAGATACAGCACCAATACACCTATCATCCTGCTCCATGTTTCCCTCTTTCATATACTTAAACTCCTCCACTTAGGGCAGGACCTCATCTCCAACCCAAGAAGGCATTCTACCCTTTTCCGGCTCCAGACCATGGTCTCGGATTTGGAGGTGCTGATTCTCAGCCCGGCCACTTCACTCTCAGTTGCGAACTGCACCAGCGAACCCATTTATACAAATTTTCATTCACAGCAATGTTTGTGTCAAATTAGCACAACGACTACCAAAGGTTATGTCATGATGACCTTTTTTCTCACAATGTGAAGGAAGAGCGGGCTACCACTCTGATTCATCAATTCTGTACAAGTAGGGTTTTATATTTCATTAGAATCTGTTTCAGAATCTTTCTGATGATTTATGACTTATTAACTCCAATATTACAGCATGCGGTTGCCTGGTAAATAATTATTTTGCAGCACTAGAGCTGATTCATAAGTGCAATACTGTGGAAATAAAATCTACCATTCAATTTGAGTGTTTTTAAAGATGTAAATTATATCAATAGTGGCATTTTTAGAGAACAAAAGCAGAAAAAAAGGACTTCTATTATGTATCCGATTTAATACAGAGTTAAATAATTAACTCCCAATCATGCGCTGCATGTGGCTGGCTCAGCTGATTCAGATTTTGTAGCAAGATGGCAACGGAGAAAGATTTAAATGGCTCTGTAAAAGAGTTCACTGTTGGATTACAGATGGTGCTACTTATGCTCCACTATTTCAAAAATCATAATGATGATAGTTTTGGTGAGTGGTGCGATGACAACTGTTTAGCTTGATTACACTTTAGTTTAAATTTTGGCATTTAGGGGCTTTAAAAAGAGGTAGTTTTTGAATAGTACCCGTATGAAGATGCTGTGAAAGACAACAATATACAATCAGAAGGGATCAGGGATGTAGGGGCAACCAGGATTTTCCAACAACTGGGTCAAATCGGCGTTGACTTTGAACCAAGATCAAATGGGTAGCTCTGATGCAGGTTAAAGCAAAAAAACTAAAGGGAGAAAATGAGAAAATACTTTATTGCTGCCTTAAACATCAGCTACTGAGATCCTGCAAAAAGTGATGTGATGAAAAGAATCATTCTATTCTATCTAACTTGATGTGTGTGATAAGACGACAGTACAGTCCTGAACCTCTGACCCCTACTATAAAGGGAATTATAGCCTTTGATACACTGCACAGGGTACTTGTGACCTCTCAGAGGGAAGGGTCACTGTGAACCAATTTGAATGTGTAACAGATCGTTCACCTTTATGGCATAACTATGCTCCCTTATCACAATGCTCCTTTTCATAGGGGTTAAAAGGTCACTGAACGGTTCAAAGAGAAAGAAAGGATTTAAACTTTAGTAAACTTTAAATGTTCCTCCAGAATCTAGTAACCCCATTCACTTTCTAGTTTTTCCATCAACACTTTTTATACAACAGTGCAAAACAGCAAAATCCTTTTGGGAGAATGTACTGAAATGACTGTTCCTCACATGTTCAGGGAGTTCACTGGACACAGATGAGAGGTTTGGATCATTGTTTCACTTCTCCTCATATTTAAAATCAAATTTCACAGATTGTGTTGGAACCCTCAGAGAAGGAAGTAAAACCATTCATTTTATCCACCTCATGTTTTGCTTCTCATATTATTTTTCCAAACCTCAAGTTTTGTTCTGACTAATCCATGCACACAATATTGTTGTTCCACATACTGTATGCTTGTTAGCAACATGCATATTGAACCATTGTGTAATTATTGGATGTATTTGATTAAGGTATGGAGTGAAGATGGCTGCTACAGGTACCTGACCTCAGTCAACACAAAAATGACTGTAACTCCATTTTAATGTTCTTCATTACAATTTAATGCAGATGTAGTTGAGTCATTCACAACACAGTCCAGCGAGGTAACATCCAGTGTTTAGTGAGATCTTGTGATGCTGCATTAGACAGTGGCGGGCAAAGACTTTCACCTCTGGACCTTCAGTGACTTCCCTACTCAGTCCAACCGAAATAATACACCTCATAATACCATCAATACAACACCACAGCTCGAGAATCCATAAAGAATCACACATACACATGACACCCCTCTTTAAATAGGCCGGTCAATGCTCATTTTGGGCAGGTCAGAACCAAACAGGTCCGACTGTGTTATGTCGCGGTACTTTGCGCAGTATAGTAGTGCTGCAGAAGCTCAGTGACACACAGGCTGCAGGTGATGAATTACTAACAAAATAAAATGACAAAAACACAATAAAAAAACAACTAAAATGCTTGCACTCAGCAACATGAATCACCTCAAACGCCAAATCCATCAGCAACAAGCATTTTCAGCTGTATAATTCTCTGAAGTTGAGATCTACGGATAAAGTTCATATTTCCTTGTCAGAAAATGACAGATAAGTTGAGACAGGACCCCTATCACCTCCTTCAGCCATCATGGGTTAAAAAAATACACCGATGGATGTCAGTAGCTAACGAATCTCCTGGTTAAGTTTAGAGATTTTGCCCAATGCTGCCCTGTCCATTCACAGACAGTTCATATCAACACAATGTCAGGCTGCTAGGAGGACTGGCAGTCGCAGACTCGAGCTGATTGGCTATCACAACTGGCTGCACTGTTCCCTCACAGTGGACAGGGGACCTGTTGATTCAGAAGGCCCAGAGAGAAGTACTTGGGCCCAGAGCCCCCTAGTGGCAGACTTCAATCTGCCAAACAACACAAGCTAGCTGAAATCTGGTTGGATAAAAACCCTACCTTCATATTTAACACTGGGAGTGGCACAACCAAGCAGATATAATATGACATAAAGAGAAGAGACCAGGGAGAACAATTTTATTTAAAAATATTAATCAAAAGAAAAAATACATTTCCTTTTCTGATTAAGTTTAAGCCAGCAGAGAAGGCCCACCACTGGCATTAGATCACTCATTGTATTTTTTAGATTTGACCAACCTTTATCTTTAAAAAAAAATTCTAAATAGTTTGTTTTTTGTTTAAATCTTTGGCATGTTAGATGGTAGGCAGCAAACATTCTTTCAAGGGAGGTAGGCCTTTAATTTATAGCAACAAGTCCAAGTGCTGTTAGACTGACCTGTAAAAGTGCTGGGGGCTCATTTATAAAATATTGAACAGAATCCTTACTAAAAGTGTACTAAAGCTCAGCAAAAAAAGTTTACGTATGCAAAGTAATTTTCGGACTCGTGAAACTCTGCATACGCACAGCTGCACGCAATTCCCACTTCATAAATCACACCCTTCCTAGAAATGTGCTCAGGTGGTTTTGGATCAGATCCCGCCTAATACACACCCACATTCTGCCATATATGGTCAATGCAAAGTTTCTCATGAATATTCTGCAGATACAAGCCGCTGATTTCTGGCATTTTACAGTTATTCATGTAAATGGAGAGGACTGAAATTGAGACGCTTATGGATGAAGTGGAGGAACGAAAAAATGTTTTATTTGGCGATCATAATTGTGGCATCAAGGAACCCAAGTGATGTCAAAAGCTGCTGGTTCCGGTGGGCTGGTCCATCTAGCACCGGGCCCAGTTTAGCACATAGCTCCAATCAGACTTCTCTTGGGAATCTAAATCAGCTGATCAGCCAGTCATCATCATAGGGCTGGAAATCACCTGGGGCCTCATGTATAAAACATGCTTAACCAAAAAACAAGCCTGGAAGATGCGTAAGTCACTTTCCCGCAAACTTTGGGATTTATAAAAAAAAACGACAGAAAACTGTGCATAAATTTATGCAAACTTTGAACCTTGCATAAGAAAAGTTTGGAGATGGGAAACCTGGCTTTCAGACTTGTTGACCCTCGCGCGCGCACAAAACCAACAGTGACCCACCACCCTATCTCTGAACAGAATAAAAATGATTTAGGAGGTAAAATGCAGTATGTTCATACATATGTATTCAACTTATATAGCAACTGCACTTAGGTGCAGTAATTGTATAAGATGTGTATCAATTATTGTGATTACTGAGACATGAATAGCGACACTCGTGCGTAATCAATAGGCTGCACTCCTTGAAGCTCACACCAGTATTTCACAATCCGGAGAGTTTTTAGAAATCATGTAGATTTCCAGATGACGACTGGCTGATCAGCTGATTTAGATTCTCTATAGCAATAATATGGATCTATGTGCTGAACTGGACCCAGTGTTAGATCAACCAAACCATCAGAACCACACAACCCGTTGTCACCAGCGCTCCTGTAGATTCTGACCACTGTCAGGTTTCTTTCAACCTGCGTGTTTGAGCAAATTATCCGACAGATTGGCTGATATTTGTTTGATAGGATGAACAACATGACATTTCCAGACCCCATTTTGTGTGTAAGCAAGCTTTATAAATGAGCCCCCAGCTCTTTTTCTTTTACAACATAACATTCTATGTTTAAATAGTGTCAGTTGAAGGGATCATGAACATTTTCCTCTGAATAGGAAATGGTTGTGTTGAGTACATGCAGCGATTATAAATTTAGGTTAATGCATTTCAGTTATTAGAGCAAAGCTCTTTAAATTACAACAGTCTAGGTGAAAATCCACGCTGCATCGCAGCACCAGAGCAGACCTTGTCTGTGCAGTGAGTTACTGTCCTTGCTCACAGCTGTTCGAGAACACTTTATTCGAGAAAGGGTCAGGGTGGATGAACTTGTCGCCCTTCAGCTCCCATCAGCATTTTTGATCCACACAGACGCTGTTCAGTTTTCCCCGTTGTGGTCACCTCTCATGCCACCATGCACAGTTGAGGTCAAACCCCTCCTGCATGTCATCCATCAGGGTGAAGGGCTCTGACAGCAGGCGATTACATGGACGGCCTAACAAAGGTCTCCCCGTATCACCACTATCACTAAAGGCTTTACCTGTGCATGCATGGTGAATATAACAAAGAGAATAGCTTTATTATGGACTATTAAACTAATGCAAATAATAACATTTGAGATAATCATTGTAATCATAACCTGGCTAATTATATGTTGCGTTGATTGCTTTAAAAGAATCTGTTCACAGCAAATTAACCTGGACGAGATGCAAAGATGTAAAATTTAGCATGAGTTGTGCATGAATACAGACTTCATACTTTTCATTACACGAGTTATTCTGTGATCAGTTTCATCCTCTGAGATGTTAAATCAAAAATAATCCTATTATGTGGAATTAGCAAGTCCACACACTTAATTAACCACATCTAAGATCGAAACCTCAGTTTTTTCGACAGTAAACAACACTGGGTGAAAATAAAGCAGAACAAATTTGATAGCCGATGCCCACAGGGGCTGAAATGTAAAAGTAAACCCTATAAATCTTTCTTTCATTTTCTCTCTCTCTCTCTTTTCTCACAGGCTCTCCTATAGAACGGGTCAAGATACGGCGAATTGTGACACGTGTCGAAACAGCGCCTGCATCATTTACAGGTGGGCCTTTTACCACAGCTGCTCTTTAATGCTGCATTAGATGCTGTTTTATGTGTGATGCTTTCTGGTCAGCCCTTGTTAGTGTTCCCTATTAGCAGAAGAACATTTATGTGAAGGTTAACGCCAAAGCACAAAATCCAAAAGCGATCATTAAAAAACATTTAAATGTTTAAAGTTTGGCTTTAGATCATTTTTGGTAATTCATTAGATTTGCTTTACATCTCACTAAGCACATATAAAGAGCTTAAAATAACATTATTTGATACTGGTTGTTTCTAATTTTCTGCAAAGAAATATTGGGGTTCTGTTTAGTTCAGTACAGCTGTATTAATAGAAGTTATTTTCACAAGATAACACTAATTCCTCTTGTATCAGCATGCAATAATTAGTGTAAACTATGTGACACTTTGCTTCTTCTTCGAGGCTTTTTTTCTGGAGCAGGGCTCCATGATCTCTGTGTTACTGAGATACTGAAATGAAATGATAAAGTAAATTAGGACCACAATCTTTTCTGCTTCTGGGTATGTTACCATCCATTTTGCTAAAACACACACACACACACACACACCTGTTTCAGGTGAAATTAAACACGCTTTGCTGAATCTCTTTGTAACAATAGTGCTGTAGAAAAAGTAGACATCACACATTGATAGAAAACCTAATGCAATACAGATGGAATAATTGTAATCATGTGTAAAGTTTAACATGACTCACGTAGAGGAATCTGAAAATAGGCTGCACGAGCACAAAGAGAATAGCTAGTAAATCTTCAGCATTACCACTGTGCAGCTCTGGCTCAGGAGGAAGAGCTGTGGTCTGCCAATTGGAAGATTGGCAGTTAGATTCCAGCTTCCCCCCACTGCGTCACTTAAGTGTCCTTGGGCAAGACATCAAACTCCCTCTGTTGCCTCCTGTGAGCGTATGAGTAAATGTGGCCTGTAATGTAAAGGCACTTGGAGAGGTCAACAAGACAAACAAAAAAAAAAACCCACTATATAAATACATTCCTTGTTCTTATTTATTCCAGAACTAGCTGGAGGTTGAACTGCATTCAGAACATGTTGATCCTATTAGCATTTTTTACTCTGTTTAAAGGCAACTGTACTGTTTATTTTTCTCAGCAGTTTTCCAGCAATTAAAACTTTGAAATGTGTGTTTCAGCACCTCACATAAACAAGTCACAAGTGTCAATGACCCAAACAGGAGAAACAGGTTGGAACCAGCTTCTTGTTACTTTAAAGGTCTCATATTCTGCACTTTCTATCCACTGAATCATTTCTTTTACATCAGGAAAATCAGTAAGTGAAAACGGTGAAAATATTTGAACACTTTTGGGTCTCAGACACAGTCTTTGTGACTGATGTGACTGTTAGAAGATCTTTAGAAAGTGAATTTTGCAGAATATGGGACCTTTAATTGTCCTTTATGTCCAAATGACTTAAAAAACATGAAACTCCAAACCTTTGATCAGTACCCAAAAATCTTTTTGGATGGGGGTAAAAACCAGGAATAACCAGCTGTCTTTTAAATAAACTCTTGGGATATGATAAATTATGACTTCAGTGTGATTTGCAGGGGTTTCTGGGGAACGGATGACCTCAATGTGAAAGGGAGAAAAAGTAAATTAATGCAGAAGTTGGACGTTTTGTGGATAAAGTAAAGGATGCTGTGACCCACACACAAAAAGTATGAAGACAAAAAGACTTTTTGAATACTTAAATATAAAGTGGAGCAACTCAGTCTGAGTCCAGAAAATAACAGAAATCTTTCCTGTTGAAAGAAGTTTTATTTTAAACAGAAACACAAGGTTTACAGTAACTGTGAATTTTCTTAAATGTGCTGGAGGGGAGGAAATTCTAATTGGAGGTCAGAGGAAAATCCCCTCTGTGACATTTTTCCACATTTATGTAATAGTTTCACTCCTGAATTCTACCTGTTTTTGTTATTTCTCTAAAAGAAGAAATGAAACTGGAAACTCCTCTGGAATAAAAGAACAAACTGCAGATTTTTCTGTAGTGAAAGTACAGATTGAAGCATCATTTCTGAACACAGAATTTTACTTTTTCTTCTACTTCTGCTTTGTGTTTTAATCTGTATTAGTCTTCAGGCTCTAGAAGAGGTAATAGTGGTTCTCCTAACAACTGAAAGTACAAGTACATCATTGATATTACGTGTATGCATGCAGTTTTATTGTGCACTGCAAGACAAACATAATGATAAATGTAAAGAGATCTTAAAGTGGTCAAATGAGCATCCACAAATAATTTAAATAAAAATAAGTGTTCCAGGTAAATCTGCTGGGTTTTTTCTCATTATAGTTTTTAATCATGGTTTAGCTTACAGTGCTCCAGTATTTGCACACAAGTATGTACTATTGTGATTTTACTTTGAAGTGTATTATTGCAGCTGTCCACGTTTGCTTTGCTTTACATTATCTACCTACAGGATTGTGTCTCTCTCTTCAACTTAATTAGTGCGTTTCATCAAGCTGACCCGGACCGAGGTGAAAGAGCACTGTGGAACTTGAAAGCAGAAGCGCTAATTTATTAAGGCTTAAGGCGAATGACAAATGATCCAGTCTTATGGAGGCTTTAAAGTTGCTCTTGATGCATGACAATTGTTATATGGTGGTTTTTATCTAAACTTTAGATGAAAAAAAATAAATTTTTGTTTAAGTTTTAAGAAATGTAAAGAAAAACATTAAAGAAAAAAAATGTTGACATCCAAGTTATAATGAGACTTCCAATGATCACTCTATATGGGCATTTTACTGACCTTATAATACCAAATTATAAAAATAATCAAAGCACACTCACATGAATAGCTGGTATATATTTTAATGCATCTTGGGATACTCATAAACAAGAAAGCCTTGGGAATAAAACATTAAAAGAAGCTTCTGCCTTGTGACTGTGATGTACATGTGAGAGCCCTGATCTGAGCTGCATCCTAATCAAAATCTCCTGGACACAAATCAGCACAGATTAAAACAGAAATGGTGATTTTACAAAGAAGCGTGACTAAAGATCATTTGATGTTTTACTCTCGTGCAGACAAAGGGACATGATCTTTGGTGTAAAGTTGGCAGCAAAACCAAGAAACATGTCTGTTGATGACTCTCAAAAATATAGGAGCTTAACAGAGTGCTGCAGAGCGACAGCCACTCCTCCACATCAGCAGCTGGACTGTAGTCAATAAAATTTGAAACAGACTCAAGTCTCTGCAGATTGAGTCTGAAGTCGCCATCAAAGAAAGTTTAACAGCTATCGACTCTGATTTGGAGGCAGGACGTCACTCCGGTTCAATGACATGAGAAGACTGAAGAATACAGACACACCAGACATCAACAATAACAGAATATTAGATTTAATCCAATTACTGTCAAACAGTAGTCAGAAATATTCTGACCAAATGCAAACAAAAACATTTTATCTCCCTTTTCAGGTTCTAGGACAATATGTCTGCTGAACTAAATAAAGCAGATGGACTTTAAATGGATCTGATCAGAAGCTGTTCACCTTTAGCATCCATCCAACTGTTCACCCCTCTTTTAGTAAACAAGGCTGAAAGCAGTGAAGGTCTACTGCTCAAATCCAAAAACCACACTCCAAGTTTCAAGCACTGCGCTGAGCAAGAGCTCTTGTTTTCTCTCTCTAAACCTATAAATGGTATCAGAATCGATTGTCATACCAGAACATTTATTTTTTATGTGATAGATGCATCACAGTGTGATTTTTGGATGATTAAAAATATTTTCTTTTTGTGGAGTCCTGAAACCATGTTGATAATGATTTTAATTTTGAAGAGTGAACTCATTTAATTTGACTTTCATCACTAACATGCACAAAAGAGAAAGCTTAGATCATGTTTGTCTTGCAGCTGAAAATATTCATGATTGCTTTTTTGAGATTTTGCACAGAAGATTTGAAACATCACCCACAGAAAAATAAACAAGATCAAGTGGGAAAGATTAGGACTTTTTCTAGACAAAGTAATGCACTTGTGTCTGTAAGTTCCACAGTAATAAAAGTCCTTCTTCCCCTCAGGTTAATGAACTTCATAAACCCCACCTGAAATCTAAAGCAGTGCACCTCAGGCATTACCTGTAAATAATTCAACAGGCTTAAAATGAAAAATAAATCTAACAATTTTCAGCAGTCCATACTTCCAGTGAAGACTCTGTTTCTCTGTTCAAGTAATGAGAATAATTACCTGAATTGTGCAGTGATTACAAATAATGAACGTGACACAGAATCCAGGCTTAATCAAGACGTGCTCCGTGACACAGAAGCAGCATGTGTCAATTTGTGTCTTTATTGCAGTCTGAGGAATTTGAGTTTGTATTGACTGAGCAGTCCTCTTTATCGATTTGTTTTCATGGTTTCAGGCGTTATTTCTGCTCTGTAGGGATTTAAATGGAGAGGTTGTCGACGAAGATGTAGAGCTGTTTTTAAATCCATAAATGAGTCTGTGAGGTGCATCATCTGTTTCATATGATTTTCTTTTAGACATGCTGATTATGTCTCATTGCAGATGCAGTAAATGGGATAATCAAGGGACTGTGGGTGTCATAAAACTAAGTGGAAACATTAGATTTGTAACAGCAACACACTGTTTTGTTAGGCTGAAGGCTTACTACACATGGAGGAGCAATCCTCAGTAAAGTGTCTAACTGTTCTCTTTTTCATTTCACTGATAGGATAAAGTGCACCAGTTATATCAGAGAAGTAACTTGGTTTAAATAAACCCTGAACCTTTTTCAAACAGAAAAGGGTGGCTTACCAATTCTGAATCGGGAGAGAGGTCCTACCTCAAATGGAGTTTAAGTATCTCGGTGGTCCTGTTTATGAGTGAGGGAAAGAGGGAGATTGACAGGCGGATTGAGGCCGCGTCTGCAGTGATGTAGAAAGCAAAGCTCTTGATTTACTGTTCGATCTACGTCCCAATCCTCACCTATGGTCTTGAGCTTTGGGTAATGATCAAAAGATCAAAATCTCAGGTACAAACGGTAGAAGTGAGTTTCCCCCACAGGGTGGCCGGGCTCAGCCTTAGAGATAGGGTGAGGAGCTCGGTCATTTGGGAGGGACTTGTAGTAGAACCGCTGCTCCTCCACATCGAGAGGAGTCAGTTGAAGTGGTTCAGGCATCTTGTTAGGATCCCTCGCCTCCATAGGGAGGTGTTTCAGTCATGTCCTGCTAGCAGGAGGCCCCAGGTTGACCCAGGACACGTTGGAGAATGTACATTTCTGGTCTGGCCTGGGATGCTGCCCCCGTGACCCAGACCTGGAAAAGCCGGAGAAGGTGAGGCGAGGCCTAAACAACATGAAGCATGTAGCAAAACAAATCTCAGTGAATATGCAATCTGTTGACTTCATGATAATCATTTTGTTTGTTTATTTGACTGATTTTAAGAGTCACTGCTTGCAAGAATTCATGTGGCAATTTATTGCAAGCTCATCTAACTCTGCTAAGGCAAATGTCACAAATATCTCAATTCTGCAAATAAAGCTGTCTGGTATTCTTCAGAAAAAACCCTCCTGCAAAGGCGTTCTAAGATCTAAGACACTTTTCTCTATTGTTTATCTCCGCACTTTTCTTTTGCTTTGTTCTGTCAAACAAACTGCTTTATTATTCTGAGTACTGTGTGATCCCATCATCCCCCACCCCCCTGTTATTTAGGTTTGCCTTATCAGGTGCACTAAACCTCCAGGACTAACTCTAGCATGTTGATAAAGAGGTCTGGGTGCTGAGGCAAATTAAAAACCAAGTAAAACCAGTCCAATTAATGCTCAAAGTTAAGCAGCGATTTCATGTTCATGTAACTTGAGACAATCAGTTTCAGGGAGGTAATACATATCCAGAGCGTCCAATAAATTAAGGAGTCCAGCAGCTGCTGAGCTCAGGTAGTCAATCTGTGGGTCGTATCCAGGCTTTCAGCTCTCCCCTGACAGTCTCCTCCCACCTTTAGTATATTCAGCAGGATCTCATATATCACTGCAACAAATAGGGCATGGTTTTGGCAGGTAAAATAGGGATGGATTGGTTGGAACTGCAAATGATATATTACAGGAATTGACTATTATGACACTGTTCATCACAGAGGGTGAAAAACTCCATTAAAATGTACCTTATCTATATGATTACCTTCATTGTTTAATGCAGATATGCTATAAGTGTACCTACTGCTAAAGAAGATTTAAATTCCATTAGTTATAATTGCAGCTTTGAGCATCATAAAAAACGATTCCAGATTATTATAAATAAAGATGAAATCATTAAAATGACTTGAACACACTTTACCTACAGCGTTTGTTTAAACATTCTTCTCATTTTGCTCCTTAGCAATACTTGCCCACCTTCATTGTTCAAAGATTTGCAGTATTGATTCCAAATGACACACAGCCCACCTCTGAGTCAACCAGGACATCAGCATGTTAAAACTGTCCTCACATCAAAGCACAGAGGACTTCTATTCATGGCCTCCAGTGTTGACTAAGAGCCAGCATTTGAATCAAACTACACAATACACAGTTTCCAATTTGGGACTAACAATGACTTTGAAATACAGCTGAGTTCAGGGAAAGGCAAACGTCTTTCAACATGATCAGACACAAAGATCTAATTAGCCCTCGTGTCCCATGCTGAGATGGCAGAGCTTCAGTTGTTTGTTGCACAGTTGTCAAGTGTGCTTTATTCTTTTCTCTTCACATTAATGAGAGAATTATTTTTATTCTTTCTTTAACAGACAACCGTTTTATATTGGACACAATCAAAAGAAGCCGTGCACATTATTTACACAACCTGTGGGAAGTATCAGCTGCTGTTGATCAGAAAGAGGAAATGACAAATGTTCTGATGATTCAGAACAATACCCCATCATGTGTTTCTGAACACATACACTTGTCCTGCTGTTGTGTTGGTCAAGAGTAGCGTCTGATCTGTGATTGGCAACCAGGCGAGTCATGAGAGGGGAAGGAAGTGTAAATGTGCCAGTAGCAGAGAGAACAGAGAGCAGCAGTATTATCCCTCTCAGGAGCAACAATTATTGAATGGTGCTCAGCACACCACAACCGCTGACAAACAAACCGCTCACCACTGATCACAGCAACAGCTCCTCACACTGCATAGCTAAGGGGACGATTAATCTGCTGTTCAGAATGCCCTAGAAAAGCTCCCCCTGTCTCCAACTGCTTCAATCTGTTTGTGCATGGAGATGATCTTAGATATAAGGCTTTTGTTTACTGAAGCACCTGCTCCCCAGTGCCAAACATATCAAGCAGCCATGCCTTTGGCTTCCCACCAAGGCATTTGTCCACAGTGTGCAATAATCGTACTGATCTGCCAAGTGATTAATTGCTTAATAATTGTTCAGGCTATTCTGCATTGCTTTCTGCTGCTGCTGCTAGTCTGCACCGCTTTCTGTCAAGTCAACGATATTTGAATAGTAGCTGTAAAAGATGCAAAGTTTTGAATACTAAAGAAAAGATACAAACAGTGATAAAAGCAAGAGGAAATGAAACAGAGGATGATATAAATAAGAGATGGACCGTATACTGCAAACAACCGCATTTCTGCAGAGATAAAGGCGAAAATCGACTTTCTCATTGTTAGGGGCTCACTGTTCAAGAAACCTGCACTTGTTTGTGCTTTTCTTTTTTTTAATTTGAACTAAAAAGTGTACGTTGGAGAATAAAGGAAGCGCTGTAGAGCAGTTTTTGTTTTGATTTAATAAAATGAGTTAAAAATAATGATGTTCAGCTACAAGTTTACAGACTTTGTCTTGCTTTTAATTTTTTATCTGACACACTGATTTGCTGCAGGTCTTGGCATGCAAATCCACCATTCAGCCCTTTATTGGGCCTCTGCCCTGAAGGCTTTAATAGAGCTCTGATCCTAACTGACACTCATTGTTGGGGTGAGGACAGTTTCCAGTTTCATTATATCACTTTGAGTCAAGCATATCCTTTAGCGAACTAATTACGCTGCCTATCAAAGCGGTTAGCCTATCGAGTCAATCTTTGTACCTCTACGTCCATTTGTCCGACTGCAGGGGAGAAGAGAACTACGTTTGACCTTGCCTCGTCAGATTTTTTTGTTCTTCTCCTTTTAATCTTCTGAACGGCAGAGACCACCTCTATGAGTCAGGTTAGCCACCTTCCATCCAAGCAAGGATGTATGAAGTTGTTTTTGCATTTAAAGAAAATTAACAAAATAAGCATTTTATTATTTTTATTGATAAAAAAAAAGACTTATGAGTCTCTGTCTAAAGCGGAGAGGTTTAGGCATCATGGTGTTTTGTTCATGTGCTACCATGGTATGGCACAAGACATGGAGCAAAGGACCGGGGCTTTCTCTTCAGTACAGTGGCGTAGCAAGGTTGAGCTGGGCCTCGGTGCAAGAGTTACTTTAGGGCCCCCCTCCCAAATCAAATCACCATATAATATTGTGAAAAGAGTTGTGATTATCATAGATGATCTAAGAGAGAAGGAGGGAAGCAGAGTACTGATACTGATAAGCATTGATAGCTAGCTTAATGTTTTAAATAAATAAATAAAAAATCAACAGTAACAAAATATGTTTGTCAGAAAACAAAGGCGCCATGTGAGCCTTAAGGCAGGGTGGGGGACCTTTATTTGCTAAGGGGCCACATTTTTTTATAAAGTCCTCCGAGGACCACATTCAGAACGTAAACCAGTGATGTCCAGTTGTTTCATGACAGGGAAAATCACCAAGTAAAAAGTTCTCAGTCACAAAAATTTGTATTGAAACATGGAGAAAAATAATTCTATTGTTATTCTTTTATTTCACTTTTAGGTGATCAAAATATAATAAACTTGTTAAATTTAATTGAGCAGAACAAAGTTTCTGTAGGAAAGGATCAGTAAATCTTTGTAGACAGGAGACATAAAGAGTCTGATACTAGGTTTGGCTTAAAAGAAAAATGAAATTAATTGGCTGATGGTTTTCTGGTTTCTTGGTCTTGAAAATAAATTTTAGTCAAACAGAAACAAGAATTGGATCCTGGTCTTGCTTCAGAAATACTGAAAGTATGTTTTTATTTACTTAACACTTTATTTACTTACTTATTACTTTACTAAGTATAGTCAGGTTTATTGAAAGAGCTCCTCATTAAAGTCAGTGAGGGTTTGTGGTTCTGTTTACCAAGAAATTAAGGTAAAAGTTAAAATCCTGGTTAACAAAAATTTACTTAACCATTTTCATTTAAAAAGATTGTAATTTACCTGTATTTTTCTGTGTTACCTCCTGTTTGGTTACATGATTATTCATCCAGACTCTGATGTGCTGGAACTGTCCGGTAAACTCCGGTTCGATAAAGTTCCTCCAGGTCAGACTCCATCACGGCCAGCCCCTCAACACAAACTAAATTCACGGGTTTGGATGGAAAAATGACTGACTTGTCAATTTCTCCTGAAAAATGTCACTTTCTGGATCATTTTTTGCCACAGTCGCCATAATTGACACCTCTCATGACTCTGCCTCTATGGCTGATTTTACATTCTGTTGCATTCACTGACTCTGATGCTGACTCGGATATAAAAATTACTGTCGATTTGATCGCAGAAACACCATTGGGAGAATATTATAATTGACAGAGGGGCCCTCTCTGGGGCCCGCAGGACCCGGTGCACTGCACCAGCTGCACCAACGGGCCGTACGCGGCTACTTCAGTAAGTTACTTCTTCCAGTCTGTTGTGGTAAAGAAGGAGCCAAGCTGAAAGGCTGGACTCAATTTGTGGTCTGACTACATTCCAATGTAGTCAGAGGTAACAATATTTGGATTGTGACAAAAAGAATGAGATACAAGTAGCTGAAATTAGCTTCCTCCTTAGGGTGGCCAGACTCAGCCTGACAGGAAAAGTGATGATCCCCATCATCTGTGCAGCTCAGAGTAGAGTTGGCGCTCCTTCACACCAAAAGGAGTCCAATGAGGTGTGGTGGACATCTGATTAGACCTACATCTTCCTGGACTATGTACCTGCTCTGGCCTGGGGAAACCCTGGAATCCCCAGGAGAAGCTGGAGAGTGAAGGAATATCTGGGAATCCCTTCTGAACCTGACCCCATAGATGGATGGGCGGATGGATGGATAGACAGTGAAAAAAAAATATTTTTTTAATTTTGGGAGTAAATGTTATTGAGAGGTCTTGCTCCTACAGCAGGCTGTTCCCATTCTGAAATGTTTCAGTTATTCCATATTGCTGGAGTAAATACATTAACAAAGAACTAGAAATCAATAGCAATAAAACGAGTGGAAATAGTTCACAATGGTGCACTTATTCCTTGCTTGAATACAAACATTTAATCAGGGTCTGCTTGGCCTCTCAATGGTTTCACGTGGATGGGATTAAGTCCCACATTTCTCTCAGGGCTGAGAGATTTAATAGGAGAGATAGTTCGACTATGGTGCAGGAACAGAATCACACGACCAACAGACTGGGATTACACTCACGGATGTAGAGGTCTGATGTCAGGAGCAGCTAAAATCCTAACTCCTTTTTTTCTTAATACAAATATAATCTATGCTGGAAAAGCCCTTTGACTTCAGGCATGGAGAATGCAGAAAGGAGAAAAAGGCATGCACGTACTCAGAGGAAGTTCTGAAATATGGATATGTGTCGTCATGGTTTCAATCTTCTGCCTCCAGTCCAGCCTCCATCTGGACATCAGTGGATGATTATCATAAAATATAACTCAAACACTCAATTTTAAATGTTATGGTTACTAAACACACACATTAGTGACTTTTGAAGCCATTAAATTAATGTTTCTGAAGTTACTGTCCATAAATAAATACAATGCCAAACCGAGTAATCAACTGGATCTTCTAACACTCCAATTCTTCTGTTTGATTTTGCAGTGTTGAGCTGGACTTTAAACAGCAGGAGGATAAGCTGCAGCCCCTGATGAAGAGACTTTGCCCCTTGGACAGCAAACAGTGCCCTGCTCTGCCTTATCCAAATGAAGTGTTCACATCTACCCCAAAACGCAAATCCAAGACAGAGTCCAAGAAGCACGCTCGTTGGAAACTCTGGTTCCTTTGAATTTAATATGAAGGCTTTGGAGACGGCCATCTTATCAGGGAGCATTAAAGCCCCAGTTATTCTCAGAGTGGTTGGAGAAATATGCAGATGGGGACGCTCAACCCATGCACATGGATCAGAAGCCAGTTGATTTTGGGCTCGTAAGCAGAGACTGTCTGGTCAGCAGGGGACAGCAGAGACATAACACATTTTAAATACAGTCTATTCTTTTTCTGGTCTGATTGCTGGTTGGGATCAATACCTTCAAATTCAAGGTGAGCTTCAATATATATATTTGTTACTTTTAATACATATAGCACAGAAAAAGTAAGAAAACTTGTTTTTGGTCAGTTATTTCTTTTTTGTAAAAATGCTTCTTAGCCATACATCTTCTTAGCCATACTGGTGGAAAGCCTATTATTTACCCTTAAATGGAGGCACGTTTGTAAGAAAAATGGTTTTGTGGGTTGTGCAGCAGATTGGAATATGTGGTTGGCTTTCACCATGAATAACTTGACAAATCTTCTCTTCTGGAGCCTGCTTTGAATTTGATTAATGGATTGAATTATTAGGACTGGGTCAAAATGTAAAAAAGACAAGGAGAACACTAAGCTGATTGCTGGACTAATACAGTAACAGGTTTTGGCAATATGATGGTGTGGGGTAGCATCTCTCTCACTAGATAAGGGGTGGGGAACCATATCTAAGGGGCCAGTTTTTCTTTTCTAAAGTCCTCTGAGGGCCACATCCAGAATGTAACCCAGTGGATTCAGTGAGGGAGGTCCAGTGCCGGTTATGCCAGGACCCCACAGTGCTGCACCCTGGACCTGCCCCCTCTCCCTGGACAGAACACCTTGCGCTGTATTCTGGACGGCGAGGTGTTCCTTAGCAGAGCTTAGCGAGCCTCTCAGATCCCTCTGACTTGGCCGTGTGGCGCTCGACTGCTGTTGTGTTCGCTGACTCCAGTCCAGTCTCAGATAAATGAATTGCTGTTGGTTTGATCACAAAAACATCATCAGTTGTTGATATTTTTCCCTCTGAGTTTAATTATTTGCTTGACGTTGTGTGGAAGGTCTGATAAAAGGGGTCCGCGGGCCATATACAGCCCAGAGGCCGCAGTTTCCCCACGTCTGCACGATAAACAAGATCATTGTAAACAACACCAAACAACGTCAACAGCAAAACTGGCTGTATGGCAGTAGAAGATGCAGAAAACTTGTCATGAGTGAAACCCACAATCTCTGCTGCTTGGCCCATAAATACATTCATTTTAAACACAATTGAAAACAAAGTCATATAATGTTCATAAAGGAAATAGCAAAATAAGCAAAAGCCTATTTGGTCCTATGAGTTTCTGCATGATTCAAAAATCTAAATAAACTGATGTCCTCTTGTTCAGTTATCGTAGCACAAACTTCATATGTAAATGTGGAGATCTATGTACATATTTACACGTGAACACTTGCAAACTCATTAACATTAATGTTCACTAAATCAACATGAAAAACATACACAGCACCATTTCACAGGAAATAAATAGATTTTCCATCAATAGGACATTTATTGCCAAAAAGCATTGTTACAATGGAAGACATGATTGATTGTTCATGTTTTAGCTGGTGTAAAGATGGATTTAATTTTTTGCATGTTCCAATGCACTTTTGTGTTTTTTCTCTAGAGCATTTTGCTTGTCAGCAAGAGGAGGCACCATGTGGAGGATCATGTTTGAGAGAAGCTATAATCTCTGAATGGACATCAGCCCCACCTTCAGTAAAGCACAAAACATTTAAAATCAAAAACAGTATGAGGCAGTATGTCAGCGCTGTTCTTTTAACCTTGTACTATCCTCTCCTCTTTGTCCCAGTTTTTACAACACGATGCTCATTTCATTTTCTTTTCCCTCATGTATGTTTGAATGTTTGCTTGCCTTTGCTAACATCAAGTCTACCTGATTCTGCCCCTTTACCTCTCTCTCTTTTCTCTTGGTCCCTTTTTTAGCTCACTGTGCACCAGCTAGCCAGAAAACAGCTGTTTTAATCTGGCTGGCAACATTTAGAATCTATATTTTAGAATATAATAATCTTTGTACTGTGAAATCAGAGTTTTCCTCTTAAATATAGCTGCTCTTCTTAAAGCAGGTGCAATATTTAGAAATATAGAATGAGTTTTCAGTGTTGGATCTTATTATTTATTGACAGATTATTCTATAATGTTTTCTAAAAATATGTTTTAAGACAAAAAGTAATGCTATTTTGCCATTTCTCAGCCCAGAAACTACTTTAGTTTTCTGTCACTTAAGATGTTGCAGCTTCATAAAGTAGCAAAACCAGTCACATGTTTCATGTCCAGTTACAGAACTGCTGCAATGAATTTTCTTGCCATCCTGCTGCAAAATCCATGAATTTTTGTTGATCTTTTTCAGCATCAAATTGTGTCTGTCAGCCCACACAAAGAACTGTGTACTGAACTTGCAGCAAGAGCAGAAGGGCTATATAAAGAGCTAGAGGAGTAAGACAGTAACCACTCAGCAGAACACACTTGTAGCCACCAGCTTTGATCATGTGCATAAAACTAAAGAAATAAAACACAGCTGATGTAGCAGTGGTGCAGAACTTGTGGCAAAGCAGGTATTCAGTGAATTCTTAGAATGATTTTGTAACTGTAGTTTCTGAATCATTTTAAACATACACGAAATGTCAGGAAGATCAATGCTGGGTTCCCATTATTATGTGATGTTATTCAAGCCACTAATTTCCATGCAAAGAGCCGTACCTTGAGAAAGTGCAATTTAGTGAATATGTGCAATATTATGCATTTTTCTACTGTTTTTAAAGTCACAATTAAAACATTTTCAAAGTGTTCTGGTGTGCTCATATGTCTTGAGTAGAGTTCTTAAAACAAAGATTTATTCTCCCATCAAATCTTATTTTTACACTTTCATTGCTGTAGATTAAACCATTAAGGAGGTTATTCATTTAATTTTTGATCTATTTTATTTCTCTCAAAAGATGTTCAAAATCCAAAACTGAACTTCTTCTGTGCATGTCTTCCTGTTTAGGTGATTGAGGTAGTTTACATTTATTTCATGTTGAAAGACTTCTCTTGCCAAATGCACCATGGGTTATAATGTGTGGCAGATTGGAAAGCAGTGCATACATAAAAATCCTAAATAAAAAAAAAAAACTGAACAGAAAACCGGCTATAAGTTTGAACACCTCAAGGACAAAAGTCATGTGACTTCCCACGACCACCTGTCCCGCTTCAGCAGACTCAGTTGGTTTACATGACAGCGTTTGCTCTAAGTGTCACATGTTGCCATGGAAGGTGTGTTATGGTGCTGACACCAGAGGACACCGTGTGCATATTTTAGCTAACAACGTTGACAAAATGACAGTATTTTACCTTCTTTGATGAAGGGATGGGAAATATGCAGATGGGAGTTTGTGTGCCTTTAAATCTTTGTGCTGAGTGTTATTAATCCAAGCTACATTCACCCTGGGTTTTACTTGGACCATGATGAAGGCTCAGCAGCTGTGCCATTGTGGCCCCTCCTTGCTCTCTTCAAATGTGATTAGTCTTCAATAGAAGGAAGAGACACAACCTTCAAGTGTTAGAGAAGAGAGGCAGTTCCAGTCCATCAAACTGAGCGACCAGATCCATCCTTTGCCCTTTTCATGACTGCTGTGTCTTTCTCTTCATTCTCCTCAGTATTTTACTTCAGCTTTTATTTTAACAGTGTCTTCTTTTCTAGCTTTTCCCTCCTTTTTTGTAATTTGTTGTTCATTTGACTTTCTCACCAACCTCTCTTCATCATATACATAATATATACAGTATGCTTTCTTTAATATTGACTTTTTCCATATTAAAGCGGTTCAAAAAATACATGATCAATCAATATTATAAGAACTGACAAGAATACATGCAGATAGAAATGTTTATTAAATAAGGAATTCCATATAAAAAATGTTCAGCGATTCAAACGTGTGCTGATATCTGAGTATTACAAACTAGACTTGTATGGCTTGCAGGCAGTAGTGAAAGTAATGCATCTCAGCAGCATGTTCCATGCAGATTTTCACAATCACGTCAGTTTAAAAAGTGTTCTTTTTATTTTGTACATTTGTTTATGAGAGTTAGCATCTTTTAGTATTTTTTTGTTTCAGAATGTAATGTTCATTACCTTTTTCTTGTGGCTCAGATGAGCCTGAGGATTGTGGTGGCAGCTACTGCCAGGAGCAAACATCAGGACTAAATAAGAGTGTTTGACCTTTCTCTGTTTCAAAGCTTCACACCGGTGATGTCACAGAGTAACGACCACAGCATTCATGAAGCTCTCTGCAGCTAAATGAGAAGTTCGACTCCTGGGTTCCTCTTGTCTAACCTCATACATCTAAAGCTCACTGTATGTTTACAGAATCCTCCTATAAAATAAAATACTGCATTGCAGTGATAGGGGGAATTTATTAAATCTACCATTGACAAGTATTAGTCCTGGCTAAAAACTTAGAATAGACAATTTATAGTAAATCTTTCATAAATAGAACCATATAAACATATAGTGCATAAAATATTTGCAGGTGCACAATGCATTACACTGTAAAAAAAATTACATATCAGTATCTCTTGATGTCATTAGCCTTTCTAAAATCAGTGCTTTCTGGGTGGTGTTACGAACGCTCTTGAGAAAGACCATGAGATTAGACCCACCAGTCCCGGTAGTGTTGAGCGCAGAGCCGACCCCACTGAGAGGGCAGCCCATGGATCGGGCGTGGTTTCCAGGAACAATGACATACTTGGCCACAGTATTAAGGTGATAGCTCCGTAAATCCACCAGCGCCAAGACACAGGAGTTATAGGCCTGGCCGAGGTCAGAGCTAGAAGACGTAATGATGAAGTCCCGCAGTGACGGACACACAGACAGAGTTTCTATCAGCTGACGGTGGGCAGGAGGCATGTAATCTCTCATGCGTGTCAGGAAGTCTCCTAGATAGGGTAAATCGATAAAGACAACAGAGGAGACTGTGAAAGAATGAAAATAACATCGTCTCCCGGAAGTATTCTCTGCCAGAGCTATCGACTGACTGCGTGAACGGTAACATTCATTCATCGCAACCATCTAAAGAGCTTAAAGATGGGAGGAAATGCATCTTTACCTGTCTCGCCCTCATGCTGGATGCATAGCAAAGAATCAAAGCACTGAACAGCTGAGCTCTGGGCTGCACTTCCACCTGATAAAAAAATTGGCTCGTTGCTGACTCCTTCATACAGCAACCCCCTTGGAAGCATGGGGTTATCTCGCCACCTAAAACAATTCACACACGTTCCATCAAGCTTCAAGGTGATATCTTAAGAGATAAATCTGCACCAGATGAGAAAGGATGAAAATAATTATGAGCATCAGTATGTGGAACATGGAAATGGCTTTAAAACTCACCCTGAGAGAAAAATTCTCAGTGTTCCATGAAATGCAGCTGGCTCCACGTGATCTGGACAGAGCACAAATTGAGTTACTTTAATTACCTTCAATTCTGCAGCCTTCATAAAAGGCACAGCACGTTAACTGATTTAATTCTCGTTGTAGTAGGTTTAAATCAAAATTACTGTGCACGAGTTGAAAAGTTTCCTTCATCTTCTTCAAAGACTGCGTCACTTTGATTAGACCTTTCTGTATGCCGAGAAGGTCGGAGGTTTTCATGGCACGCATCACCTCCAGGGCCCCCTGGTCAAAGTTAAAATCTATTGTTAAGTCACAAGAGGCAAAGACTCATACAGTATCTGCATGGGATGCAAACAGGAGAGGAGAAAAAATAGAAAGATATAGCTGCAGGCTGAGTCACACAAGGGGTGATGTGAAAAAGAGGAAGACTAAAAGCAGAAACTACTGACCGTTATGCCTGAACTGGCAGCCATCTCCACCAGCAATGACACCATAAAAAATCCCCTGCAGCTCTCCCCTCCAGGGAAGGAAAATATCAAGTCCATGTTCCTATTTGAGGTTTTTTTTTTATAAATATTTATGCAAAACATATGAGCAAACATCCTATGAAGACAGAGCGTCACATGAGTGCTGACTGAAAGGGAGACCTTCCCTTTGACCTACTTACCCAATTTCCATATACCTGAAAGCAAATGGAAAAGAACACTGTTGTTTTTGTCGAGGAAAGAATGATCCAGACACATTATTGTATTGTCAGACTAAAAAAAGTTTAGTTATACATTATTTTTAAGCATTTACCCTGTGGGTTTCTTTAATTTCCAGTTGGCTAAAACAGAGTCTGCGTAGGTCAAGATGGGTGGAAGTCCAAGTCTGCGAGAGACATTCCAGAAAGGCCAGGCCAGCGCTTTTGGCAGAATCTGTTAAAGCATCATAAAAGTAAAGTTCAGTCTAGAGATACAGGAGAAAAATGATAACTGCATGTTTCTGAGGATCCCTATGTTTTTGATCAGTCCACAACCAATCAATTATCTTATCAGCAAGAGTCTGACCCCGATGACTCTCCTAATGTTTTTTCACTCATTAGTTTACAGAAGTTTTCACTTTAGCTATTAAATATAAAATAATAAATGCTTAATTGCTCAATTTAAATACTTTCAGAACATATATGCTATTGATCATGTTTTCTTTGGAAGGAACTGTCTTTACTTTAATCTAAATCTTATTGAGCTAATGTGCCTCTACGTCTGTGCTTATTTGGAAGTTGTGGCTTTTTGATGATCTGAACTAATGAAGCCTGCTCTCTAATTGCTAGAATCCTTTAGATTTTTGTAAATCTGAAACGTATCATCCCAGGTTTTCTGAACTAAAAGAAGCAAATGTCACTCCAAACTCATTTTCTTGTAATGCTTCACTGATGAGTATTTATCCCTCTGGCTTCCACACAAAGCAAGAGTACCCAGCTGCAGACAAGATGGCCACCTCTGTGCTGGAAGTCCTGTGTCAGAAGTCACGTGACATCTTTGCCGGAAGTCTTTGGCCCTGTCCTAATATCCACACTGCAGCCTGCGGTCCTTCACGAAGTGCACTTGGTAGAAGTGCGCGAAAAGATTCCAGTGCGTAGTAAACAAGTGCACAATTAATTGCAGCATTGGGACAGTGATGATTGCATCATCGACCTGCGCCCCGGTGACATGTCTCCGCAACTTCAAAATGGTGCAGTCGGTCACTGTTTTTGCTGTTTTGCTGCTAAAAATGATTTAGAAACAGCAACAGTTAATCATTTTGAGGAAAATACAGCGGAGGAACCAGAGGAGATGTTTGTTCTGCTACCTTCTCACAAGATTTTAATGCAGCAATGGATTATGGGTAATACCCTTGGCCAAAGTCCAAACCAATACGGACTTTGGTGGAGTGCTTAGTGAGGGTGGAAAAGGGGGCAGGGAAAAGGACCAGATTCTCCACTCTAAGAGTATCGGGACACCCTACACACTCACACACCTCCGCGGGAACAAACAATGAGGGGCACAAGGGTGGAAGTGTGAATATTAAGACATAGCCTTTGTGTCAGAAGTGACATGACAAAAACAAGTCACATGACACCTTTTATCCTCTCAAAACTTTATTTAAATTCTTACAATGCCAAACAAGTCACGTAACTTAGATTTGAACTTAGAAGTTGTTCTTCTTCTCATAGGGTAGGATGACTAAACGCCCTCTTTCCCCAGACATGTCCACGTTCACATCCTGCCCAGGGCACTGGGGAATTTCAAGATGAATGGAAATGTAGAGGTTTTATTGTTTTTTACAGCACCAAAGGGTCAAAAGGGAGGCAGGGGTGTACAAAGTGGCAGTAGCCTATAGTGGCTTAAGACATTGGGTTGGAACCAGAGGCTTGCAGGTTTAAATCATAGAGGCATTTTTTTTATCACTTAATTCCAGAAGAGGACTTCAACCTTTTTAAAGTATGCTGTCTTTCACAAGTCAACAAGTACAAACGTTACTTTGAAACCTCTGGCCATACCGGAAGAGCGTAGCCGGTCATGGAGAAGTCGTAGCAAAGTTCTGCTAAAAAGTTAGCCATTCCCCTATATAGGGCAACATCAACGTCAGAAAGAAAAACAAAGAAAAGTCCAACGACTAAACTTTCCGAAAAACGCATCAGAGACCAGAGTGATGCGCATGCACAGTAGTAGAGATGGAGTTAGAGGGAGCTGGAGGGGGAAGTGTTGTTTGGGAGGGGCCTTGGTACGTTGGATTAAAAAAATTCTCTCTAGCTCAAAACTCCGGACTGCAGCTTTAACAAGAGGCAAATGCAGAACGTTTTTAATATTTAGTGTTGTCATACATGTAAATCATCGTAGGGTGCTGAACAATGTTCAAAAAATCACCATAAAAATGTTTGAAAAGTGTTGGAGTTTGATTTTAAGCCATGTGTATGAAACCTATCTAATATAATAATTAATAATGTTTAAAATGATAATAATTACCCTTAATTATAAAAAAAACTCCAATAATATTTATCTTTCTATTAAAACATCCAGAATTTTTGTTTGAATTTTGTTATTTTAGTTTTTGTTTAAGTTCAGATTTAAATGGTAAATGTCCTGTATTTATAGAGCGCTTTCTAGAGTGTTGAACACTCCCCAAACACAATACAACACAAACAGTCATTCATCCATTCACACTCACATTCACACACACACACACATCACAGATTTAATAAGATAAGGACTAAAATGTGCTCTAACGAGTGGTGGAACTGCCAGTTAAACCGTTAAAGGCTGCATTGGAACCTGATCTAGAATCTATTTCTTGCCCTGAACAAGCAGCTATTCTACCTAAAATTGACAGCCTATCCAGCTTGTTAAGTTCCCAAACACTAATTGTATTTCTGACAAATATTTCCTGACCTTTCCCACAGTTCCCCAAATACACAAACAATAATGTCTGCTATGTAGTGTCGTACTCATTGGGTAAGTCATCCATTCTAGGTTGACAGAAAACAAGATCAAAAGAAGGCACCTGTCACATTTCTGGTTTATGTTTCTTTCCTTCCTAGTGACCAGATGAAGGCCTGATAACATACAGAAGCTGAGGGGTTGCAGTGGGCTGTGACAAAGTGTCAGCTCAGCCACAGTGTGGTGGGTATTAAAGCCCCCACTGGAGCTGTTTGTGTGCTTTTGTTGAGGAACTTTGACTTTATATGTATCAGTTTCCTAAAATGTGAAATATTAACTTTATTATGATGTCCCATCAATATCGCAGCTCCTTGCGATGAAGCATTTAAGCTTTAAAGCAATCTAAAGCATCACAGAGCTGCTGCTGCCTAATACAAATATCACATTTCACCATCTTTCACTCCATTACAGTGGTGTTTTACCTGAGCAGGAGCATGTTGTCCCTCCTGCCACACGTATCCCATGCTGATGAATCCCAGAGCCAGGTGTGCTAGTCTGAGCTCCCGATGATTACTCAACAAATGGGGACTTAAAACTGGCATCTGAATCAAGATCAGATTGAAATGTTTAAAGTTGCAACAGCAAACACCACGAGGCTTCTCTAAAGGAAACTATACGAACCCAGACAGTAAAGAATCTCAGTTCTGGGTTTGTATTTTTATTATGAAGACCTTGTTTACTCTTACCTTATGAACCAGATCTCGTAGCTTACGTGACTCTATTAAATGTGTCAGATTATTTGCCAAGTCCAACCACACCCGATAATAGTCTGGAAGGTGAGTCTAGAAGATAATGAGAATAAAATGACTTGCTCATTGATTTTCTTGTGTGAGTGTGTGTGTGTGTGTGTGTGTGTGTGTGTGTGTGTGTGTGTGTGTGTGTGAGTGTGTGTGTGTGAGTGTGTGTGTTGTGTTGTGTATTTTTATGTTGATTATAATCAGCTCATGTCTGCCATGGTGCCTGACCTACATGTCAGAGAATGATTGGTGTTATCAGTCAGAGACAGAAGCAATCTAATAAAGGAGGAAATAAATAAAGAAATAAAGTTTAAAAATAATCAGCTAAGCAGAAAAGAGAGGGGGGGGGCAGTTTTTCTATTGATTGACTCACAAGACCTAAAAAAATATCAAATTCTGTTATTTTTAGTCATGTGAAAAGTTCAACAGAAGCCAGGAAAGGCAGTCTTCCATCAGATCAATACCCTCCCTGAACATTACACAAGAACAACCACACTTATCTGTTTCAGTCTACAGGGACTACATGTGCTGCTGACCAAACACTTAGATCAAGGCAATAGAAGAGAAAATAGTGCTCAAGAGTGAATAAATAAATATCTGCTTGTGCAGAATGGACATTATTGGTATTCTTTGAACATTTGTAGAATGTCCTCCATATTAGAAAGGACAGGATGACGATAAACCTTACCAGTGGCTCTTCGAGGATAAATCCAAGTTCCTCAGATATATCAAATGCATCAAAGTCCGCCTGCAGTGTCTCTCTGTAGTTCGTCTCCATATGCTCTACTCTGTACTCCAGCTAGGCTTTGAAAAGAAAATTGCTCTGTGAGCCCGACTCAAAGATATCAATTGTTAAGCTTGTTCTGTGCTTGCTTCCTCTACCTTTGTTACATCCCTTTTTATTTGACTCTCTACTGCAAAGAACCAATCAGAAGCTTGTGCAGTAATGTCAGGAGTGCAAAGCAGAACGTCCCTGTTTTGTGTAGTCTGCAGTGTTCCGTCCCATTTTGTGGCCGCAATTTAAATAAACTCAAAACAGTGGCAGCTGCAACATAACAAAATCTATCTTTTCATTTTGTTTAACAAATCTGAAACAAATTGTGATTTTAAGACTGTGGGGATAAGTAGACAAATTAGATGTTGAAACTTACATTGTAATGTTGCATTTTAGCACCAATAAGGGGATTTCTAGAGCCCATAACTGAACACTTGACACACAAAATGATCACAGGATGTTTTGGGGGTTTTATTTCCTAAATACGTGACTTTCAGATCACATTACCCTGCTGGAGATATTTTTAGACGTCATTTTTCTTTTATTAACTACTTGTTCATTTCTCTTGTTTTGACAACTCATAATATGCTGTCAGGTGCAAAGACTGGGCAGAAAATAAGTGAAAAAGCAGCCAAAATCTAAAGAAATATCCTTTTATAGGCCTGGATGCAATTGATCAAGACCACTTTGAAATATTTTAGAAAAATCAAAGTAGATCAGTGGAGGTTTAAAATATTTAAACAACACAGTGACTAAAATCAAAAAGTCAAAAGTAGAAAATCAATAAAGATCTTTGAAATGTAAAAAGCTTGACTAAAGCATTTGTGTATGAAAATGAAATAAAACAGATCAACCATCATTTTACATAAATATAGTCAAAGGCTGCCTCCTCTCATTGCTTTATTATAAATCACTTAAATTCCAAAAGTGTTTGAGCCAAACTCACACCAGTTCCTGGATTTGTTCATGTTCGTGTTGCTCATTATTAAGTTTTATTCTCTAGAGTTATGCCTTGAAAATAACAATTATTGAATATTTGGAGTGGTCAATGTCCTTTTCCATGTGGACACATCAGTTCACACTGTGGATAATTAAATCAATTCTTGACCCTATTCTCCCCTTATGACAATCTTAAGGATGTCCCAGATTACTGTAATGTCTCTAAAGATAATCTTATCAGATAGTCCTGTCATGTGTGGTGTGTTAAGAGCGCTCTGTTCTGCTCAGAAGGATGTCAAAACCGCTCCAATCACAAATCCAACATGTTGAGTATGTGTGGTGTTCCCCGAGGACAATCAAGCATGCAGCCTGTCGAATGTGACGCGTAGCCAATCAGAAAGCAAGGTGACAGAGAAATGCTGCACGGAGCGAGGGGAATTAAAAATCAAACCAGATGTTTGTATTTTTTGTTAAACCTTTCATGAGTTCATCGTTGTTCATAACAGAAATAAAAGCTGTCATGTTTGTTTAATCTGAAGTCCCGTTCGATCTCAAGAAGTACTGTGAGATTTCACCTCTGCCCTGAATGTTCGTGGGTAAAATCAGTTCATCTGTGATGTGTTGTCTTTGTAGGAGCAAAACGCCATGATTTTCGTGTGTGTTGTCTGTCATGTTTTGAAATTAGCCAACAATTTTAACCGGCCTTTAGATTACATAATTCCCTCAGCTTTTCACACAAGCCCTGAGCGTACGTGTGTCTAATGATCTCTCTGTAGGTCACAATTAAAATGTCTTGTGCTGTAAAGTCAGGCATACCATTTTGTGGCCACTTTCTTTAAATAAACTGTAGCAGCTGTAAAGTAACAGATTATATCTATTCCTTTTGTTTAACAAATCTGAAACAAATTGTGTTTTTCAGACTGTGGGGATAAGTAGACAAATTAGATGTTGAAATTTACATTATTAGCAGAAGTCTTTATGTGAGTCATCTCTTATTTCTTCATTATTTGCTTCCAAAGACTCAGGCTTGCATGTGACCCTGATAAAAAGACAATCCTAACACTGTATGCTGTATGGAGGTGGTTTCATCCTCTGTCAGCAGGAGGTGATTGGTAAATTATCAGGGTTTGATCAGGTCTGTAGTTTAACCTAAATCAAAAATGCTTTGTCAAATGGCTGCAGCGCTGTACTGTTAGCAGCAGAACAAGTGTCTGCCTCCATATCCCCCGTTTCTGCTTTCCATTGTTAGAAAGCCTTACTACAACTGTCAGCCATCTCTCAAACCATTTAAACCCCCAAACAGCAGGAAAACCCAGCAGGAGGGTTGAAAGCCATGGCGCCTAAATTAATTTCAAGACCTCTTACAAAGTCATCCAGCACACGGAGATCAAAGAGATAGTGGAGTTACTCAAGAAAAGTGGAGAAGTAGATCAATTAGGACTTAACATTAGTATGTGTGCAATGGACTCTTCTTCATGGGAGGAAGGTTTGCCAAGAGCAGCAGAGGTTTGTCAGTCTGCACAAAGCTGGAGTCACAAATCCTTCTTGCTGCCATCCTTCATTTATTTTTTCTTGCACACCGTCTGACACGCTACAATTGTATTATTTTTTCCCTCTCTCACAGTCAAATTGTCTGGAGGCAAAAGGAGCGTATCCACCTGGTGCATGTACCGATTGTTCAGAGAAATTTTTTACCATTTCTTGAAAGGTTTTTGTGTTAAAAAAAATCACAGACTGAACATTATATAGATGTACAATATTTGCAATAATTTTACAAACAGTAAATAAACAATATCTTTTCAATAGAACAAAACTAAAAAAAAATGTTAAAATGTATAATCCAGAGTCATGTTTCATTTTTCTGACCAAAGAAAAGCCAATAAGTTCCAGTTTGCCATCGTATATGAGGGGTTTTGCAAATTGCTTTATTTGCAATTTATTCAGAATAATTTTCTTGCAAAGTCACGCAAGTGAACCAAGCAAAAAGGTTAAGAATTTGTCTAAATGTGAACAAATACATGTGTGAAATGAAGCACAACTGAGTGACGAGCACAAGTCTGTTGATATCTGACAGTTCTTTCCCCAAGGGAACTTTTTCATTTACTCACAAACCACCTTCGCACTAATAACAAAGTCAATTTCACAGCGAATCACTCCCACATGCTGCTACCGTTGGCTTTAACCAAGTTTTGTTGTTCTGTGAAAGTGGATAGTTCCTTAGAAAGTGTTTGCTCTGCAACCATGAAGACAATTGTATGTTTCTATATTTTTCTCTTTCTGAAAGTACAGAAGTTTATTATTAGTCTTACCTTTTGTGTGGTGTGTAAGAATTTGATACACCACCATTTTCTCAAGTTTTCTCACTTATAAAGAATGGAGACGTCTGTAATGTTCATCATAGGAACACCTCAACTGTAAAGGACAGAATCTAAAAGAAAAATCCGGATCATCACATTGTATGATCTTTAAGTAAATTATTGGTGTTTTATTATTTTCATTATTGCAGAATGACATTTCTTGAGAAAGTTAACATTGGAAAAAAAAGAGGTTCATGGAATTTACTTCTAGACCTGCAGAAAGAAAGAGAACAAACAAACAAAATAGAGCACCCAGCAGCCGCTGTGCCAGAGCCCCCAGGGGCCGCATCAACAGGCCCACGGGTCCCACCGGCAGCCGGCCACACCAGCGCAGACCCAGCCCAGACCCAGCCCAGACCCAAAGATCCAAGGACACCCTGGTCCCGGCAGAGGTCCGACAGGGCCAAAGAGCCCAGATCCCGCTAAGCAGCCACTGTTTCCTGTAGTTCTAGACCAGGTTTGCATCACTGCAGCAGTGATTTTGGACTCACTCCTCCATACAGATCTTCTCCAGATCTTTCAGGTATTTGGGGTTGTTGCTGGGCAACACTGAGTTTCAGCTCCTCCAAAGATTTTCTATTGGGTTCAGGTCTGGAGACTGACTATAGGCCAGTCCAGGACCTTGAAATGCTTCTTATGGAGCCACTCCTTAAGCCAGGAATACACTGTGTGATCTTTTCAGTGGTTATTTTCAGCTCCTGCTTTAAACTCTACAAAAGGGTGAAATAATTCACAGCTCACAAATCTTATTCTCACAGTGTACTACCCGATACTCAGATGCAACCTGACTGCTCACACTGTATATGTGTAAGTGACACATCGGGCTCTTGAATCCGAAAGTGCAAAAAAGAAGAAGAAGAAAAACCTGGAAGTGAAGAGCCGCTCACTCAAGAAGAGAGCGGTTGACCAAATTAAATACGCTTCCTTGGCCATCCCTGCCATTCTGCATGGAGAAAAATGTAAAAAGAAAAGACAACAATGCATGTAGACAAGTAAATTCCATGTTGGCACATGTGAGGTGTGACAGATTCAGTCAGTTTGGATTGTGGTGCTGCTTCAACAGTGTGATACCCTCACGAGGAATGACCAGGTTTTCAAACAGGTTTGATTCTCATGCAAACATACAACTGGTGAACGGGAGGTCGCCATGAAGTGTTAATTGCTTCTTGTTACCCCCTGTGTACTGCATGATGCACCACACACGATAATTCAAAACTTGGCCAACCACAAAAATAGTCACACGAGTGAAAAATCGGTATAAAATGAGTCTAAAGTCACACAGTGTATAGTTACCCTGGTTGTTTCCGGGTATTGTCATGATGAAAAACCCAACCACCACCCATCTTCAACACTCTTACGGAGGGAAGGAGGTTGTTTCCCAAAATCTGGTGATAGATGTCCCCATCCATCCTCTCTTCAATACGCTGCAGTTGAATGTCAAAGGATGATGTTGCCATCTCATGCTTCATGGTTGGGATGGTGTTCTTGGGATTGTTCTCATCCTTCTAACCGTAACCCTACAAACACAGCGAGTGAAGTTTGTAACAAAAAGTTCTATTTCGGTCTGTTCTGACCACATGACCTTTTCCCCACGCTTCCTCTGGATCATCCAGGTGGTCTTTGGCAAATGTCAGACAAACCTGGACATGTGCTGTTTAGAACAGGGGAACTTTGCTCATATAAAGAAAATTACAGACCTCTTTATTCTTCGTAGATGGGAAAACTTTTAAATTGGCAGTGTATCAAACTATTTTATTCACTGTAATCAAGGTTAAACTGAGCCCAATGGAAAGATTTCTGGGGATTTTTTTTTCTGCAAAAATTCTAGTTAGGAGTTCAAAAATCTCAACGGTTGACACTTTAAAGATTCAAATCAACCAAATCACAATACTTCAAATAAGAAAAATAACTAATAATTATAGGTATAGTGCCAAACCTCTAGATAATTATTCCAAAGACACTTTACACGTTGAGGCCTAATAACCAGTAGAACCAGACTCAGATCAAGTAGCCAGTTGACTCAACCCAGTTGCAGTGAGGGGAAATAAGCTGTGAGCTGTAAGAAACAACAAATAAATGTCAACAAGAAAACTGGTGGTATCAGTAATCACAGATCTGAAACATGCAGGCCTGAAATCAGAGAAACCTGCAGACAAACAAACATGAACAGAGAGGAAAAGCCAACAAAATGAGTAGAATGTTAATAGCATCCAGTTGTACCATAAATGAATGGAAAGTGAAACAGATGAAGGTTTAGGAAAGGTGCTTAATGCATCATTGGAGGTCCCTCAGCAGACTGGGCCTGTAGAAGAAAAACCAAGGCTTGATTTATGTGTCTTATGCTGGGCTTACACCTAACGATTTTCAAGGTCGCAGACTAAAGACTGCCAGTCATTAGGAATCGTACTGGAGTCTCTGTGCGCTCCCGTCGTCGCGGTCGTTAGATGTAAGGGGATAATCTGCAATCGGCGACCCCATTTATGCCAGTCTTTCTTTCATATCCAACCTGCTAGATATTTTTTGTAGTCGGAGCTTAGTTATAGTGACAAGCAAGAACCAATAGGATTCATTCTCACTGCATAACCAGGAAATCCTGTCAGTCATAACCCAACAAAACAAGACCTTGCTGTCCCCGTTTATGCAGCCAAGATCGTGCCCATATTCTATGATGCTTTCTCTTCTTTTTCTTTTCACTACAAACGACTGCAGTGGCAAAAGCTAAAGTAGCTAAAAGCTGCTTCTCCTCCATTTTTAACTTCTGCAGAGTGTAATAACTTGGGAACTGGACTTAACTGTTATTATATCCATAACAGCAGATGACGAAGAGCTAGCGTTCATCTTGGGAAACGTTATTGACAACACAAAACCCGGACATTCTCCGTCACAACAGGAAAAACTCGGATAATAAAATCACCACTAGATGGCACTGTGTAACCACAAATAAAATAGAATTGCCCAGCAGAACAGTTATACTC